>JABUQX010096332.1:0-18946 GCA_015478945.1 Trachelipus rathkii
CAGACTAAAACTATATACTAAGTAAAAATACCCGAAACCATAGATATTTTTATGAACTTATGACAAAAAGTAATAGTCAGGTAATACTGGAAATTCTTTCAGTATTTTGTTAGATTTTATGTAAAATCTCAGAATTTGAAAGTGTTAGAGAGAGATGGTTATCACAAATGACTAACCCCTCTGATAGGATTTAATATTATATTCTTAAGGGTGATTGTTATAATAAGTTAAGTAACAATCACTAATTTACAATATGAAATGGATTTCATTATCAAACCTTAGTTTATAAATTACTATTATAATAATTATTATTATTATTACACAGAATAGTCAGTAATACAATAGTTTTTACAATATGATTGTTTAACTTAACTTATTTTTATTTTTCTTCAACACTATAAAAGATTGAGGTCACTTTCCATATAATAATGAAGTGATCATGCGTTGTGACACTTAAGGGAGTTCATGAGTGGATGGGAACCATTACGTAAGATGGCAAATATTATTGCCCCACAATTAAGGTTGGGATAAATGACAATTTGTATTGTCCACAAATTTAAGGTTTCTTGGGATGGCAATTTTTGCCTATAAATAAGATGGGTCTTGAGATTAGATGGATCTTGAGAAGTCTATAATTAAGACCAGGAAATAAAATGATTCTAAGATGTCGATTTTGACAATAAGACCAATCAATAAGAAACCTAGAAATAAAACGGATCTTGAGATGGCCTAGAAATAAAATGGATCTTGTCCATTCCAAACATAGAACCTAGAAATAAGACCCTGCAAAGATTTACAGGAATTAGATGTATGAATGGGAATCTTTATATCAATTTATTAATTTGTTCATGTGTTTAAATTTACAAAGGGACTATGTTAAAAGGAATTTAAAGAGAAGGATTCTTACCCTAACATAAGGATGTCAATAATTGCTGAGGAAGGTTTATGAACTGAAGCTGAAGAACTCGAAAGGAATAGTGCTGCAAATATAATATAAGATTGGGATATTATTCTATGTTATGTTCACTATATATTCATCTAGGTAGTTCAAGTTCTAACTATCTAAAATTAAGTATTTTAATCTACTAACCTTCAAAGGTTTTTATCCTGATTTAGCAGGTTTTCTATTATATTAGATACAGTATGCAAAAATCTCATTGAGTTAATTTTTACTAGCATACAAAAATGATTTTTAAGGATATAAATATATCATGTTATGTTACTTAAACTGGAAAAATAGGAAAAGTTTAAGTACATCCATAAGAAAACCAAAGTTGGCACAAATTTAATGAAATAAAAAGATTAGATTCACCCTCAATTTGCCAATGTACTCTGTTATTTAATGTAATTAAATAATTTTTCATTGGGAAATTTTGGGCGAACAAACACTTTGCTTAAATCTAAAGGGTTAGGGACTAGTGTCCATAGTCACCTCTACATTCTCCCCCACTAAGCCTAAACCCCCACCTTTATTTTCGACGGTGATGAATATGACGGAGCTTAAACCAAGTGTTTTGAGGCAGAGAAAAAGATAGTACAGCAAAGTGTTAAGTGTATATACTACATCAACAGAGAAATTAGTTTACTTTACTACATTTCTACTATTATTTTAAATTCTACGAACTACTATATGTTTCTGTTATGGTACTTAATATCCTGCCCTTGAACCACTAATAAATATTAGCTGATTTTCCAAATAGGACAGGACAGGTAGTGTACAGTTGGAATAAGCGAATTTCTCTTCTGTTCTTCCGCTGAAATTCGGTTAGAAATTTTCTTATTGTGATTTCCATCAGTACAATTCATTGTAATTTTTGGTGCTAAATTGACAAAAATTACAATAAACTTGTCTAATGAAAATATATTAGGACTATTGGAATATCCCAATTACCATAATTTTTTTACATGTCTATATCAATATATATATTGATAGCAGACGGTGATGATGTGAGTCATCATCATTGTCTGCTATATGAGATGTTTCTTTTTCAGTTGCATATGTATTTTTGAATATTATTATGACTATTAATAATAAATTTAGTAACAGGAATAGTAATAGTAATAGATTTGAGAGAGACAACATTATAGAAACAGATAAAAAGAAGAGCGATATAAACCAGATATTGAAGAAAAGGAAGAGCGATATAAACTAGATATTGAAGAAATAGACTATAGATGTGTTCACAGAAATGGTGAGAAATTTACATTATTGTTATATCATCTATTGTGAGTCATTTATTATTATTGCGACACGACTTAAACATATTCCTGACGTGATTGGACTATACTGATATTACTAGACAATACTAACATACAACTAACACATTATTATATAATCATCATCTAATAAAATTTTCTTGCCAACAATAAATAGTACTCGCATAAATAAAGTTTTTTGATAAAAAAAACTAATATTTATTCATAAGAAAAAATATCTATTTATTCATATATAAGTAGTGTTTTTCACAACAAATTAGATAATATATATATATATATATATATATATATATATATATATATATATATATATATATATATATATATATATATATATATATATATATATATATATATATATATATATATATATATCTCTTAGACAGTTCTCTCGTCTCTCCTGTCGACAATATAAATATCCTTGGCCTTAACAATAAAAGTGTGAGCCTGCCATACAGCGGTTTTGCTGAGGGCTCAAAACTGGGTTTCTCATTTTGACTGGACTTTTCTCAACATCAGCCTCAGCATACAAGGGCCTCATCCGCCCTTGTATGGAGTACTGCTCTCATATCTGGGGGCTCTGGTTTCACCGGCTTTTTGGACAGGTCGGAGTCAAAGGCCAAAAGACATAAACTGTTCTGTACTTTCAGTTCACTTGACCCTCTATTTGCGGCGCGATGCTTTATCTCTTCTATAGGTACCGCAGCGGCGGGTGCTCGAGGGAGCTCACTCGCGTACCTTCACCTTTACATGTCGCCCTCGTAGAACTAGGGTGCTGTATTGCCCACGAGTTTTGTGTTGATGTAAGTAACTCCAGGCCTGGTTGGCTCGCCGGTGCTTCCTTCTTTCCACCACCCATCTGTTCTGTGGAATTCTCTTCCATCTTCCGTGTTTCCTTGAATTTAATCTCCCCCCACTTCAAAGCCTCGTCTCTGTGCTCCATCTGCGTAATTTGCTTTGATTGTTGACTTCTGGGGCGTGAAACACCCCCCTCCTTGAATAGGGCTCTGCCGTGAGTGGTGGTGGTGACAATGTAAAAAAAAAAAAATATATATATATATATATATATATATATATATATATATATATATATATATATATATATATATATATATATATATATATATATATATATATATATATATATATGGCATTATTAGATAATTACTTATTATTTAACTAAAAAATTAAAACAATTAAAAATTTTCTTACAACACTATCTTGTACTTCAATAACAAACAATTGAGCAAACAAATTCAATGGGAGCGATGGCTTTGCATGGTTATTCAAGTAGAAAATTTAAACTTTACTAAACAATGTAACTTAATTGTACTTAAAATAAAAAAATAAAAACAATAACATACATTTGAGCAAACAAATTCAATGGGATCGTTGGCTTTGCATGGTTTTAGAAAGTTTGGATAAATTTGGCTCATAACTTGTTGTTTTAAGTTTCAAACACGACTCTAAATTTTCATTTGTTAGTTGGCTTCTTACTTTACTTTTAATTATATTCATGCAAGAGAACTCTTGCTCGCACGAATATGTCGATCCGAAGATTGTCAGCACCAGATGCCAACTTCTTAACCTCACTGTAGCAATCTGGAAGACTATTCCATGCGTCGAATATAAGTGCCTCAACTCGCGGCATTTCTTTTAAAGCTGTCCACTTACATTTCTGGACCTCCAACTCTTCCAACTTGCTTTTCAACTCTGTAAATTTTCCACTCCACAAAGCTTTACTTTTTAAATCGATCAATTGCATTTCTAGAGATCCAGTATCAATTCCAAATGGCTCAATGTAGATTTCGTTACTATTTGTGTTGAGATGATTTACTATGAATGCTAGAGTGGTTTTGTTGGTTTTGAATTGCTCAAATCTGTCAGCAAATTCATCTTTAATTTTTTTTATAACTGTGCTGAAGTAATTCGTGTCAACAGTTGCACTGGTTTTATCGCGATATTGCTTTAGAAATTGAAAATGAAGTAATTTACCGCTCTGAATATCTTCTGCAAAAAGAATTAATTTTTCTTCAAAACAAACCAATTCTTCTACCAAAACATAGGCTGGGTTTCCCTTTCCTTGCAGTTTTAGATTCAGCTCATTTAATTTCGCTGTGATATCCACCATAAAGTAAAATTTTTGCAACCATTTTGTCTTCTCTAATTCAGGGTGATTAATGCCTTTCTCATTTAGGAATGTATTTATTTCATTCAAGCACAAAGCAAAACGTTTCAACACCTAACCTTTGAAAGCCAACGCACTTTATTGTGAAGAAGGAGGTCGGAATACTGAGTCTCCATTTCGTTTAAGAATTCTTTAAACTGACGATGGTAGAGTGCTTTTGACAAGATGCTGTTAACAATCTTGATTACCAAATTCTTGACCTCAACTATTTCGGCCGGAAATGTTTGGGCACAAAGCGCTTCTTGGTATATTATGCCCCTTTATTTTTTCCTGTCATACTTCTGGCTCCATCAGTTGCCATTGAAACGATTTTATTTAAATCGATCTTATTGTCTTCAAGGCATTTTTGCACGGCATTCGCTATATCTTCTCCTCTAGTTTGTTCCGAGAGCGGTAGCAATCCTAGAAGCTCTTCTTTTGAATGTATTTATTTCATTCAAGCACAAAGGAAAACGTTTCAACACCTTACCTTTGAAAAGACTCATCTATAGCAAGTGATAAGGCAGAAGAAAGTTGAATATCTTCCACCTGCAAATATGTTACATTTGAAGACATTTAAGCTATTCTATCTTGTACTGTTTTAGCGGATAGTGACAAATCTTTGATTTTTTTTCAAGATTTCTGGTTTGTTTTTGAAATCACGAAACAGTTCTTCAGATGCACGTATGAAGCAATCTTTGACAAACCCACCATCTGTGAATGGTTTGTCTTTTTTTTTTTTGCAATTTCTAGTGATACCGCGAAGCTTGCCAGATTAACATTACTTGTAGATTGCGTCCAGTTACTTAACATGGAACTTGATTGCTGTTTTTGTTTTTGGAGCTCGTCGACAGCTTTTTTTCGTTCTTCGCCGGCTGGATATTTACTAGCAAACTCAGTATGTTTTTTAGTGAAGTGTCTCTCTAAATTTGATTTCTAATTGTGTGCGAGTTTTTCGTGGCAAATGAGACAAGTTGGAAGGCCATCTAAGTTGCATATGAAAGCGAACGACTCCGTCCAATCCCGATTGAATTCTTGATGCTCTTCTTCAGTTCTTCTCTTTTTTTTTGTAGATGCCATGCTTGCGGTGAAGTTGTAATAAAGAATTTTTAAAATTATTATTTACGTATCCAAAATAAAATAAATAAAATAAATAAATATCATTGCGTATGGAACTATATGTCATTTATTATTATTACAACACGACTTAAATATATTTCTGACGTGATTGGACTATACTTAGATTACAAGACAATACTAACATACTACTAACATATTATTATATAATCATCATCTATTATTATTTCATCTATTGTATTATCCAGTATCGTCTCACAAACTGAGGACACCTTCACGATTATATTAGGTAAATATATAATTATTAGTGATGGGACGATTAATCGTCATCATCAAAAATCGGGGCAATTATTATATTATTACAAATTGCATAAGTATTTGCGTACTTGTGTTCTGTTTTCATATATATATATATATATATATATATATATATATATATATATATATATATATATATATATATATATATATATATATATATATATATATATATATATATATATATATATAATAAATGGGGTTATTTGTCCACGTGGGGCTATCAGGACCACGTGGGGCAGATCGATCCAGTGGCTCCAAAATAGCCTGCAGTGTAAAATCTCATGTTTGAGATGCTTAAATAATATTGGTTTCATCGTCAGATATTAAATTTTCATGGTATACTAATTTGATCATTAATTTTTGTGATTTTTTTCTTTTTGCAGACCTCTAAAATCGGGTAAATTTTGAAACTATTGCTAAAAAATCATCAGGTCAAAATAATTGTACTACATTTTTGGTACCAATATATAGTACTTAAAAATAGTTCATAACCTTAATGCAATCGTTGGAGTCATTCAGGCAAGAGATAAATATGTTTTATTATAAAAATTGTAACACAGGGCAATTCGGTCCAGGTTTAAAAATTTGCGTGGGGCAATTCGGTCCACATTGAAATCTTCATTAAATTAAATTTTTTAATACTCTTTTACAAAAAGATGTCAGAAATATTTAAAATAATTTCTACACTTTTACAGCAAGATAGGTAGGTAAAGTTTTTCCACATAGGCCTAATTGACTTGTACAATTTTTCTCAGCAAGATTCTTCACACTTACGCAAAAGTAACACGGCAGGGATACAAAGGGATACTCTGATGATGATGTTGCCAGACCCTTAAGCCGTTTTCGTTCTTGCATTGGTTCTTACGAAACGTAATATGCCTAAAAAGCTCGAGTTTGCATTCGTTTTTGTCAGATGTTTGCGTTCGTTTTTGTCAAACAGCGCAAAATCGTAAATGAAACGCTCACCAAACGTAAAGAATTTCCTTAATTCTGTGTAATATAAAATAAAAAAGAATTGCAACCTTACAGAATTAATTACATTACAGTTCGTTTTTGTCAAACAGAGCAAAATCGAAAAAAAAAACGCTCACCAAACGTAAAGAATTTCCTTAATTCTATGTAATATAGAATACAAAAGATTAAGGAAATTCCTTACGTTTGGTGAGCATTTACCTAAATTTGTGCTAGCAAAAACGAACGCAAACTCCAACATTTTATTAGTTTTCAAGAACCAAATTTCTTAAAATAATATTGTAATACCATTATGTTTAAAAAGGACCTAAAACACTTGAGCTTGCGTTCATTTTGTCAAACAACATTTGCGTTCATTTTTGTCAAACATCGCAAAATCTTAAAAAATGCTTACCAAACAAAAAATTGCCAGTTATGTAATGCAGATAATAATAACAACCACCACCAGTTAAAGAAATTCACGTTAGGCAGAGCCTCTTTTTACGATTTGCAGTTTGACAAAAGCAGCATAAACTCAGCATTTTATTGCGTTTTCAAACCCAATTTCTTAAAATAATATTGTAATACCATTGTTTAAAAATGAATACCATTATGTTTAAAAATGAAAACTGACTTATCATAGTTTATCAAATAAAACACTTTAATGAGGATTCTTAGGAATGTGAAAATTGAAGTGGACCGAATTGCCCCCCCCCAAAATCGTGGGGCAATTCGGTCCACGTTACTTATCGGCTTTTAACATTAATCCTAATTATATATACAAATACAATTATACTAATTCTACTCCTAAAGGATAATATTAACATATAAAAAAAAATTTTTGAAAACAAAAAGAAAGTCTCCATAAACCTTAGCATTTCGAGTACCCCTGATTTTGGACCGAATTGCCCCGTTTTATGGTATATATATATATATATATATATATATATATATATATATATATATATATATATATATATATATATATATATATATATATATATATATATATATATATATATATATATATTGTGGTAGGTTTTTGATTCCCACCACAATAGACAGTCGCACCCACCTGTAAATCTCGATAAAGTGCACCCTGTTCTCGGAAGGGTCAGCCTCTGAATTAAGATATCCAATTTCACTGTGCTGACTTCTTCTGTTGATGGTAAATTTACAAAGCAGTGGAAGTCTCAAATTCGTATGCACCTAATCAAGGAAATCCTGCTCTGCTTATCTTTTTGGGATGTTATTTGTAGTGTCTTCTACTTGGTAAATTTCCTTCTTCTTCAAAAATGTTTCTGTTAACAGTAAGGTATTGATTAATGGATTCCACAAACCAGATACACTATATCCAATGTTGCAGTTATCACAGTATTAACAGGAAAATTATTGCTCTTGTACTAATACTTACACTATTGGCGGACCTTTATTTCTACACTCTTTTGACCTACCAACCCTCAGCTGCGCAGGATATTAACAACTCAATAGAATTTTTGGGGTTATATAATTAAATAGAAAAAACTTATTTACACATGTTGTGAAAATATATCTTTATTTATAAAAAATTTAAACATATATATATATATATATATATATATATATATATATATATATATATATATATATATATATATATATATATATATATATCTTATATATTGTGATGGTGAAAAGCTTATGGCTTGATTTTGGGGGATGATGGTAATGAATATGAGATGAAAAAGGTGAAATGAAGGTATGCTAACTAATCAATCAATTAATAATAATAATAATAATAATAATAATAATAATAATAATAATAATAATAATAATAATAATAATAATAATAATAATACCGTAGATTTATTTACAAAATTTAATCTTGAGCTGCTCTATATTCTATACAAGTAATTATTACTGGTCATCTAGCCAGTCTTCATCTTGAAGTGGTAAGCTTTTTTTTTTAAGTGATGATATTTAGAAGGTTGCTACAATTGGATCTTTAAACTTAGAAAAAGAAAAAAAATCTCGACAAAATCAACTTCACTTATCATGTAGGTTATCTCTTATTAGAAGGTATTCTTGTTAGCTGATACTTTTTGATTTTTCTTCACTTTCGGGGTTGAATATGGAGTTTTCTTTTTATCTAGTACTTCTGGATTTTTGGTGCCAATTTCGGTGTTGAATATGGAAGGTATGACCCAAGGGGTCTCCTTCGTCTGGTGACTTTGATGTTGTTATAATCTTAAGAGATCTGCAGCTTACAAACTTTTGGTATCAAGTTTGATCTTAGAAACCGAAAACTTCGGGCTTTTATACGGGAACTTCAGATGCTACTTCGCCGCGGTCATATACCGGAACTTCAGGATCAGAAACCGAAACGGGAGCTTCAAGCTTCGGGCTCATATACCGGAATGTTGAAAGAGACTTCGGGATCAGGAACATGGACCTGAACAAGAAAAGAGAATTAACCTCTATTTTAACCCTAGAACGGGTTCCTGGGGTATGGCGTACCCCACCGAGTCGCAAAAAATCGATATTCCAAAATTATTATCGATAGGTGCGTGATAGACCGAAACAATATCGATTATCTTTTAGTGACTGTTGAGGGTTTGTGGGGGGAGGATGCGCTAACTCCTGCTTCTCATAGTTTTAACAACATAGACCATAGGGGTTAGTGTCACCCCAAAAACCAGTTTTTGTGATTCATAAATAAATTGTTAAATATCGATATATCGCAAAAAATTTCCGATATTCTCATGATTTTTCGGATAGAAAATATTGTCATTTAGTGTCTGTTTTGAGTTCTTGGGAGGAGGATATACTAACACTAGCGATTATTAGTATTTAGTAATGGTTAAATTTTCGATGTAATTTTGGGGTTAATGTCACCCCAAAAACCAATTTATGGCAATTATAATAAAAATTTTATATATATATATATATATATATATATATATATATATATATATATATATATATATATATATATATATATATATATATATATATATATATATATATATATATACTATATCTATATCTATCTATATCTATCTATATCTATCTTTCTATATATATCTATTTATCTATCTATATCTATCTCTATATCGATCTATCTATCTCTATCTATCTATCTATCTATCTATCTCTATCTATCTATCTATCTATCTATCTATCTATCTATCTATTTATCTATCTATCTCTATCTATCTATCTATCTATCTATCTATCTATCTATCTATCTATCTATCTATCTATTTATCTATATCTATCTATCTATCTATCTATCTATATCTATCTATATCTATCTATATCTATCTATATCTATCTATCTATATCTATCTATCTATCTATCTATCTATCTATCTATCTATCTATCTTATATCTATCTATATATATCTATATCTATCTATCTCTATCTATCTATCTATATCTATCTGTCTATCTATCTATCTATCTATCTATCTATCTATCTATCTATATCTATCTATCTATTTATTTATCTATATCTCTATCTATCTATCTATCTATCTATCTATCTATCTATCTATCTATCTCTCTCTCCTCTCTCTCTCTCTCTCTCTCTCTCTCTCTCTCTCTCTCTCTATATATATATATATATATATATATATATATATATATATATATATATATATATATATATATATATATATATATATATATATATATATATATATATATGTATTATATATATCATGTTTCGATGCGATTAGTCAATTTAGTTTAGTGACCTTGAAATATGTTTCTACTCCTATATGGAGGGATGGTGACCGTAGCTGATCTATTTATTACATATATTTATTATTATAGTAAGTATTTATTTACTTTGTCTTCCCCCCTCCTGTGAGAAGTTGGGGGAATCGAAGGAATTGTTTGCAAGGCAGTCAATCTACTGTGCTTCTTTTGAAGTGTAAGAATTTTGTGACTAAATGATAAATTGCATTTATAAAATCTGTGTTTGAATAATATATGCAGTATATATATATATATAATAAATATAATATATATATATATATATATATATATATATATATATATATATATATATATATATATATATATATATATATATATATATATATATTTTTATACTGTATATATATATATATATATATATATATATATATATATATATATATATATATATATATATATATATATATATATATATATATATATATATATATATATATATTATGGTCATGGGTGGGTTTCCATATATTGAGAGCATTCAGAGTATTTATAGGGAAGATACAAACTTTGAAAGATATGGGGTAACATAAACCCCATTTTAAGTTTTTTTGGGGGTTTTCAAACCCCAGGGACTAAAAAAAAATTGGCTTATTTTGTTTGTCTTTTTCATACAGATCCACTGATTTTGAAAGGAAACCATTTTGAAGTTACAAGGAACCATGAGTACACTCTCAAAAAAAGCATTTTTTTTTTTCAATTCTTAGAGATTTTTTTTTTATTATTATTTTTATAAAGTAACTAAAAATTCAACACTTTTTTTAGTTTTTTTTTTTTTTTTTTTTATTTTTTAAAAATTTCAGTGAAATACATTAGAAAAGATGTAAAAGAAGTAAATGTGTGTCATAAATTTAAAAAAAAAAATTGTTTAATTACTTTTAAGTGTATTTTTTCCTCTGGGGTTTGTGAAACCGGAAAACCCGTTTAAGTTTCAAAAAAGCAAACAACCCATTCTAGGGTTAACTTTGATATAACTCAATTCTTGATTAGTAATTTAAAACAATATCAATTCAATCAGTCAATAATTTGCTTTACTCTATTAAAATTTATATCAATTAATCAAACTTTTAGGTAAATACGAAATAAACAATAGTAATTCCTACCCTTTAATAAGGGACAAAGGGTTTGTCCCTGGCGTCTTTTCTGGTTCTGCTTTTTCTTTGGATGTTTTCCTTTATTTTTATTTCGTTTCCTTATCTACTGCTTGTTTTTGTTTATTTGTTTATTTTTATAATTTCTTCACTTTTGTTATTTTGCTTATCTTGTTCTTGCTGGTTGGTAATTTATTTATTCTTCCGGATTACCTAATCTGTTGGGGGGATGGGGAGAATAAAACATAGATGAAATCTGTCTCATTCCTCCCCACCCGTCAATTCCAGCATTGACGCACAGGAACTGGCTTTATTGCCCCCTACATTTTCCATTCATCATTTATATTTGAGGCATGTTTCTACCTCATTTGTTTTGTTTTTTCAATAGTTCTATAAAAAAAAAAAAAATTTCACAATAAAATAAATACCTTTTCATTCCACTCTCCTGGGAATCCAATTAAACATCCCGAACTTAATATTTGTTTAAAAAAAAATTAAAAAAAAACTTTTTGTTAAAATGAAGAGTAGACCAAAAGTCTATTCATCCAACATCTGGCGAACTATTCTCTTTACTTCATCCAGGGAAAGAGCTGGGCCAAAGGCCGACAGGTACCCCTGCGAATGTACAAGGAAATCCTGCACTCTTCCCCTTAGAACTGTTTGGGCCTATGATTTTTTTAAATTTTTCCTTTTATTTCGCGCCCTTCTTTCTATCAAAAAGGGAAATACTATTGGTAGGTCCTGACAAGCCCCTCGCGATCTAGTATAGGGACGTGTATTGTAGGGCCTAACCTAAAACTAATAAATCCTACATACCAGGTAAGCCATCCTTGTGTCATGTTTCTAAAATGTAGTAATTGTAAATATAAAAGCCAGAAATGTAGATATAAATAAATAAATATTATGTATATGTAGGAAAATGAAAAAATGTTTAGTTGAAATATATATATATATATATATATATATATATATATATATATATATATATATATATATATATATATATATATATATATATATATATATTCTACTCTCTCCTCTCATACTCTCTGCCTCTCTCTCTATATTATATGTATGGATATGAGTGTGTGTTTATGTAAGTGTGTGTGTGTGGAAGTATATATGTATACCTGTGTGTATATAAAATATGTATATTCTTTTAATAATACTAATGAAATGATGAATGATGCTAAAGAGAAAATTTGGTTGTAAATAGTAATGAGAGAGATGATAAAGTTTTATGAGTTTTAAAAATAATTGTATATAGTTTCAAAGTTAAAATAGTTCGTAATGACTAAAGTAAAATATAAAATATCATAGTAGACAGAAGTCATGAAATTATTATCTTATTTGGATTATTTTAAATAAAGAATAACAGTTTCCGAATAGGGCTAAAATGCATTAAAATTGTCCTTGAAATAATATTGATATGTATTGGTTACAGAAAAGAACATCGAAGAAAAGATTTTACAGAAATGGCAACACTCTATGACGTCATAAATACAAAGCAATATGGCGGACGTACAGTGAAAATCGACTTACTTATTGTCTAGATCTCATACTGTTAGGAGTTATTTTGTCGTGCTCTGTAAATTTAGTTAGAACACTTATTGTCTAGATCTCATACTGTTAGGAGTTATTTTGTCGTGCTCTGTAAATTTAGTTAGAACACTTATTGTCTGGATCTCATACTGATAGGAGTGATTTTTGTCGTGCTCTGTAAAAATTTGTTAGACTATTTATCATTTCGAATTTGACATACGTTGTTTCATTATTTAAACTTTGCATATTTT
Organism: Trachelipus rathkii; assembly: GCA_015478945.1. NCBI lineage: Eukaryota > Metazoa > Arthropoda > Malacostraca > Isopoda > Trachelipodidae > Trachelipus > Trachelipus rathkii. Next base: position 13,374 of record JABUQX010096332.1, read on the forward strand.
GAAGCAATTTTCATAATTTGTTTATTTATTGGAAAGTGCTAGAACATTTTTGTAAATAATTTAACTTTGTATATTTATTTTATCGACTCTTAGTACCATATCATTTGGAAACGTTGTATATTTTGAAGCTACAAGTATTTAAAAGGATTTAAAAGGTAATATGAATTTTTAAATTAAATAAATATAATATTATTATTAGTTAGTATTGCGCTGGCAGTTGGCTTTGATTCCAGCTTTTGCAGTGGCAGTCAGCGTCAATAAACATAAGTGTTTAACATTAGTAAGTTGAGAAATACACACTGTGCATTGGCATTTATTGTCTTAAAATATTGTTACTTGGATTACGTATCTGGTTTATGAACGAAAAAACAAATAAATATTGCTGTAATTTTTGATTTGATTTAGCTCAGTTTCATATTGTACAGAAAGTTATTAAAAGATTTTAAAGTTTATTTTGATATTTAAGGAATTTGATTAAAGTTGAAAAAATAAAGTTTTTGTTCTGATAGTTCCTTGTTTTTTAGTTGAGTTTCATTTTATTTAAGATATTTTGGTTATTTATTATCGATAAGGAAATTCAGGGTTGTTGACAAGGACGCGGCCTTTTTGATTAAAAAGCCGGCAGCCGCCATTTTGAAAGCGACAGTGACTTAAAACATTAACTGTCTGAATTGTTTGAATAGTTAAGGTGATTAAGATATATCATCTTTGAGAATTAAAATACTTTGATAGGTTAATACGATTAATAGTTAAAATTATATTAGTGTGAAAGAATATTTAATTCTGTTGAAATAAACATAGTAGTCTTTGGACTTGACAGAATTATTTAAGACTTAAGCTGATTTAGGACTTTGATAAATTTTCAATTAGTTCGTGACGATTAATAATTTGTGACTTTGTAATAGAACTTAATTTACAGTAACTTTCGACAGTTAATAGATTGAATAGTACTTAGAAATTACAGTACTTAGTTTATACTGCATTGATTTGACTTCAACTTTGAAAGAAAATAACAGGACTTAGTTTTGTTAAACATAGATTTGGTTAGACTTAGAATTGAATTTAATCGGACTTTGACTGATTTAACTTAGAGTTCGACTTTGAAGTTAGGACTCGACTTTTCTGAAATTGATATTCGACTTTGAAGTTAACATTTGACTTTACCTATGATACTCGACTTTGAGTTTGACCTTTGATTATCTGAACTTAGCCTTTGATGGTAATTATTTAACTTAGTTTTCAACTTTGACGGTTTGAGTTAACTTATAGTTTTAACTTTTCAGATTTAGCTTTCGACTTTACCTTTTCGAATTTAGATTTCGATTTTTACGATTTGCCTTTAGTTTTGACTTTAGTTTTGCAGATTGGTTTTGACTTTACTTAACTGGTCTTTCAATTTAAATTATTTATAGTTGAGTACGGTAATTCTCAACTTTAGTTGATATAATTTGATTTTGGTAATCGATTTTTAGGTTGTCCAACTCTGATATTACAGTTGGATTGCAGCTTGATTGAGTGAGATTTCGTAATTATTTTATGACTTAATAAGATTTACTTTTCTTTAATTTAGTGTTTATGATTATTGCATATTTCTGATTGTGCATAATTTGATTGACTCACAACAATTTCAAGGTGGATTGAATATTTGAATACTTTGAAGTTTGATAACACTAGTTTGATAAATTAAACTTTATAACGGTTTAATGGTAATTACAATTGACTTTTAGGGATATTGAGAGAAATCCTAGTTGGCTAAGCGCAGTTGACAATTTGGATTTTACAATAGCTTTTGATTAATTAAACCAAAAGTTGGTCTTGATTTGTTGCCTTTATATTGAAAGTAAAAGGTAACCGGTTTGGAAACATAACAAAGATTTAGGGACGATTTATTTAACCAGATTCATATAGCTAACATTGATATAAACAATATCTTTATTTGAGATTTAATTTTGACTAGTTGGATATTTTTTGATAGAAACATTTTATCACTTTTGAGTGAATCATATTGGAGTAGTGAAGCATAGCATCTGAAAGGCTCTCGAAGTTCTTTATATCTGTAAAAAAGGATTCTACGAATACATTTAACTACCAACACATCTAACTACTGAGGATAGGGAAAGGAACACAATAGTTTTATTTAGAATTAGACACAACGCTCTGTAGATTTTGTTTATTTTACCACTATACACCTTTAAAGTTAGACAGCAGTTTGATTTTATCTGGCAATTTATTCTTTAGGTAGTGCAGATAATTGAGGCCATCACAAGTGCACTACAACAAGAAATAAAATAAAATGGTGCCATGACCATTTCGGGCTGTGTTTGTGTCCGTGCGGTTTATTTTTGAATTAACTTTTTCACTTTTGCCTTTTTGCTTTTAGTTGTCTTTCGTGTAAGAGCACCATTTTTCTGTTGACAAGAAATAAAATAAAATGGTGCCGTTGACCAGTTCATACTAGTTGTTGCGGACATACGTTTTTCTTTGCATTTATTTTTCCCACCTTTCTTTTTTTTGGGCCCTTCCTGTTTGCCTTTTCCCTTAGGTTGCCTCTTTAGTGGGAGGGTGTGTGTGGGGTCCCCCCCATTCCTAACATTCTTAGCTTGCAAATACATTAGTTGTATATTAAAGAACTAAAAACAATAACTTAGAATGATAATCAGACATAATGATCAGCGAAGCTGGAACATGACAGGCGATTGGAAGTGAATGTTGATTTTCAGGAGAACTCTGTTAAGAGCGAAGGTGGAAGTTGGATGAGGGAACTTTAGAATATGAAGCATTGTAGGAAGGAAATTCATGAAATCAACAACCAGTAGTAGATGGTGAATTACAAGAGATAACTATTAAATAACATCCTACTACCAGAGTCGCCTACACAGACACTCCGACATCTATAGGACCCATAGCTACTGAGAAATTAGTGCCCTCCACCATTAAAATTTCAGTGGATCAGGGGTGGGAATTTGAGGAACATTCCTTCAGGAATTTCCGAAGTTTATTGCGCACCACGATTCAAAAGTACCAAACACCGGAGCAGGGTATTAAGGTAATATTTGGAGGGTGAAATTATTAGAAAGCAGAGAGAGTAAGCATACGAGGAGTTGAAGATTCAGTTATAGGCGAGCGTAAATAGAGAAACTGAGAGCAATCAATAAAGCAATTAACAACTACCAGGAATGTACTACTTACCAGATTTTGGGCGACTAGTAGAAACAAGAACGAATCAATAATAAATTATTCTATGCGACTAGACAGGCTCGCAGCATTGCTTGGCCATGGACAGTGCTCAAAATATTATAGTGAACAATATACTCGAGAGAGAGTTAAAAAATTACATCGGATGGACTAATAAACTACGATGTCAGACGCTAAACGTTAAGTTTGCCACACTGATCAAGAGCCATCCCATACATGATGTAAATAAGGCTAGTTGGCAATAGCTCACAACGTGGAAAAATGTTTTCAGCCAAGTAAATCGAATAAATAGTTCTAAATAAATAAGATAAGCAGGAAATAACATAAGAACAAAGGAAATACAAATAAACTAGGATTTAGAATGAAGTCTCTAAAGTTATTAAGAAACCTAAGTAGTAGCTTTTTGTCAGCGGAAGGTCATAGAGGCAGAGATGTTAAAGAAAAACAATTTGTTGTTTTTGTTGAGGAAAAAAGAGTGTCACAGAATTCAAGACTTGTCGAAACAGAAAATCACCAACAAGACACTAACCACAAACGCTTCAGACCTCAGAAAAACAAGAAACGCACCGCTAGTCCAATAATGAAAGAAACAAGAACCACGAAAACCATTAAATGTTTGCCCCTTCACGGGTCAGATCAGCCTGAATGAGGCACTGGTGTAGGTTGATTTTAAAGAAGCATTTGAGAGGGGCAAGAGCGTCGGAAGAAACGAATACACACCAGCTATGGAAAAAGCCAGATATGAGAAAGGTGTTAAAGTATAGAAAACCCTTGCAGTGGCTAATTTTTGTGATAAACGTTTAATGTGTCCTTGACACAAAATCCATCAGGAACATATAAGGCTTTTATACTCAGGAGCTGAAGTGAATCTGATGTCATTGAACGTTATTAACCTGAAGGGATACGAAATATACATTACGCAAAACACATAGCCAAGGAGAGTACACGGTGATTGTGAACCCACTTGTGGTGAAGTGTATGTGTCATTTTATTTAGGAGGCTACTTGGTGAAAGAGGAACGATTTATCGTTTATCGTAGCGATAAAACAAAACATGATATAATACTAGGTATAGGGTTCCATAAAGACCCATTGTTTGAATATCAACATAAAAGAAATCAAAATTTTAACACACTTTCAAGAACATGAAGTATTCCTCTGCGATTGAGTTCGAAATGAATACATCACCTCAGATCCACACATAGAAGTTGACATTGAAAGAAACGTTACAATCAAGAACAGGATATGTAATAAATATCTATCGACATCTAAGTGTGGCCTATGGTATAGAGAAACCATAGTTTGTATGTGAACAGAAAGAGTTAATTCATGATTTGAATTACATGGGACTGTGTCTCGGCTCGTTAATGCTGTAAAATTCTGGTCCCTCAATACCTTTTGCTCTAGGTGTTAATAATATTAACGATGATGACATACATTTACAATCGCTGGAACCGTTGTGGCCAAAGCAGTGGAATTGATTGAAAGGGGAATAAATTAATAGAAGTAAAGAGTGTTTTGACACTGGAAACAAACCAACAAGTAAACGAGCATACAAGAAATCATTGGACAGAAAAGATTTTCAATTAATGAAACAGATTTAACTCTAAAACAAACAAAGAAGTCATTAGAAGGTTTTTGAAGGTTTTGAATTTCATAATAAGTAAGGACGAACATGATGTGGGATATACAGACAAGGTGGCACACACATCAGTTGACGGACGAAAACCTCCTATTTAAACAAAAGACCATTCGGCGGTTAAATCCAAATCAAGCCTAGTAGATGAAGAATTCACTTGAGTGTAGAAGAACAGAAAAAAATAGTTGCTCAACCATCAAATAGTCCTTGGAGTAGTCCAATAGTGCCAGTTGTGAAAAAGAACGGTAAGATGAGAGTCTGTATAGAGAACCGTTTAAAATCAAAGAACCATTAAGGATAGTTTTCCGTTACCCATAGCTGCCAGATTATATTTATAGTCTAAAGGGATCAGTCTACTTTTCCCTTCCGATCTGACAATATAAGTTATTATCAACGTGTGTCCGTAGACGAGGAATCCCAGACCTTTAAACTAGCTCTCTTCCCAGGCCGCACTCTCGAGCTCTGGAGTTTGGTCAGCCACTTACCGTTGGTCTTAGCACCAGTCCAGCCGTGCCAACGGTTTCCTGGAAGATCTTATGTTGAAGGGGTTTTTGAGTTGGACCCAAGTAATCGATATCTGGATAATTTTGATTCTGGAAGAGAGATTTTGAGAAGACCAAATTGATAAAACTAATTAGAATTCCTACATCAAAACTACGGAGAATCCCAACCCTCAAAATCAACTTTCAGAGAGAAGCGGTGCAGCATTTTCAGTTACGAAAGGTTAAGTTTTTGGACAC
>JABUQX010096334.1:0-15000 GCA_015478945.1 Trachelipus rathkii
CTGAAAATCAGCTAAGTCCCTTTAATAAATCTGAAATGTAAAAATCTAAAATAATTACTGAAAGTTAAGTAACTTCCTAAACCCAATGAAATGCAATTTTCTTAAATTATTCTGAAAATTTGCCTGATTTTTTCATCCACTGTAAACAAATTTAAAAATACTAAAAATGTGAAGTAACTTCACCAAAACCCAATGAAGCAATTCTAAAAGTATTCTTAAAAATGCTTAAGTACTTAATAAATTGAACTGTAAACCAAAATCTAAAATAAAAAGCTACGTCTCACAATGCTCGACTTGGAATCAGCAATTAATAAAATCTCAATTCCAAAATAACAGAGCAACTCTTCAACTGAAAAGATAGGCTTCAACTAAACAATAATAAATCCGCGTTTCAAAAGTATAGGCTTCAACTATTTAATATCAAATCGGAGTTTCAAAAGTATTATAGGCTTCAACTATTTAATACCAAATCCGAGTTTCAAAAATATAGGCTTCAACTATTTAATAATAAATCTGAGTTTCAAAAGTATAGGCTTCAACTAAATAATAATAAATCTGAGTTTCAAAAGTATAGGCTTCAACTATTTAATACCAAATCTGAGTTTCAAAAATATAACTGTTAACTCTATTTAATACCAAATCGGAGTTTCAAAAGTATAGGTTTCAACTATTTAATAATAAATCTGAGTTTCAAAAGTATAGGCTTCAACTAAATAATAATAAATCTGAGTTTCAAAATATAACTGTTAACTCTTACGTAGTACCCAACTTTCGAAAATATAAAAGTCAACTCGTTAATAAGAAAGCCGAATTTCACAAATATAAATACTGAGTTTCAACTACAAAGGTAACTCTTTAATATAAAACTGAGTTTCCAAAATACAAACGTCAGTTCCCTAAAAATCAAGATTTACAATATAAAATGTCACCACGCTAAAGTTAAAGCCTCTGCTTAAAACCATCCCAATTGGTTTTCTTGTTGCTTTTCCAGCTATAACTTCCTATCACTTGAATTATATACAAATAACAATATATTACCTTAATAAATTTCCACAAGTCAGTTAGTCAAAATCAGTTAGTCAAAATCGTTAAATTTTATAAATCTTTCACAAATAACAAATATAAATACAAGTCTCTTAAAGACTACTGCTCAGATCGGTATCAGAATAAAGAATGACTGAAATTTGCGTGTTCCACTCCATTCCAACTTGGTTTTGATGACGTCATTACCAAGTTTCCAGATGTTGTCAAACTAGCACTTTTGCTCTAATATTTATACTTTTGGTACCAGATGTTGCTTTTCTTATTCGGGATTTTCCTTACCTAAATTAGGTCCACGCTTGGCGTGTTACCTGTAGGCCCTACGACACCTCCCCCTTGAAGCTCAACGTTGGTTTCTTTAGGCGCGACGTATTGCAAGATGGTCTGCCTCCTCCTCGGAGTCTTGTTCTAATATCTCTTCAGTGGGTTCAATTTTTATTTCACCGTATGTCAGGATCCTCTTTACTATACGTAACTCTGTTCCTTTCTGCGTCTCTATTTTATGGATATTCATTTGTTCCATGTTTTCTGGTTCTTTCAAGAAATTCTTCTCTTCCCATCCGCTCCTTATTTCCTTCCATGTCCTTCTATCTAATCTCCTTTGTATTTCTTCTTCTATGTTTTGAATTTCAATTTCATTCAGGTCATCATCTTCATTTACAGGAATGTCCAACGCCCATAATGTCATTTCTCGATGATTTTCCTCCCACTGGTACCCTCGCTTATTATACCTCTTGAATTGTCTTACGCTAGCTTTAAATAAGCGCCAGAAGTGTTTTACAGTTTTCCTCTTCATATGGAGTCCATCGGTGGTTTGCCCTGGGTACGGCTCCTGAGCCTCTCTAGGTGGATGTTGTGCCCTGCGCTTCTTATTTTTTCTACAGGCCGCCCAAGTATATTGCCCCATCCTTGCCAAGGCAAGGGGTTTAGGACAAATATACTCCTTCCAATTATCATAAAAGTCATTCGTCAATCCCACAAATTCTCTAAGATAATGTTGACTAGTTCTTCTCGTGTATTGTATAGGTACAGATGGTCGAGCCAAAGGTGTTCTCAATCGTTTACAGTTATACCTGTCAAAATCGGGGACAAATGGCACAGTGAAAATAACCTTACAGAAGGGGTAGTTTATTTCCCATTTGTTCAGTTGGCGTCCTATTGTTACTACCAATTTTTCTGTTTCCAGTTCCGTGTTAGGAACCATGATTTTGGTGTTACTATTCCGAAAAGTTCTTAATGCAGTTAAATCACACTGTAAGCCAAGAATAATTACAAGTTGTATCAGATCTTCCTCTTTCTCTAAGTTCCGCTCCAAAATGGCGTCGGTCAACTTCAAAATTTCCATCGTTTTTAATCCGTTTACAAAATAATACTGTGTATCTTTATATGGGTTGTACTCCACAAACTCTGCAAGAGCTTTTACTCGGCTATCACCAACGATAACCAATTTCTCTTGATAGGTCTCTTTGCGTCTTGGTCTGTCTTCTTGTCGGGGTCTAAATCTAGGTTCAGTGGTCGGTGGTTCTCTACGGGAACTTCCCGCAATTTCCTCGTGTCTACTATTCATCATCTGAAACAAAACAAACAAAAATTAATTTATTTTCCTTATTGCATAAGCAAGAGTTAAGATATTGGTCGCCACTGCAAACCATATTCCAAATAGTTATTATTCCTTTTAGCCTCAGCCATAATTAGCCTAAGCTATAGTAATAGGTTATTCAAATTAGCCTCAGCTATAATAATATGTTATTCAAATTAGCCTCAGCTATAATAATAGATTATCAAATTAACTTCAACTATAATAATATGTTATTCACGACCACAAAACCTATACCACCCCTTTATCTATAATGCGCCTATTTTCATACAAACAAAAATGTTTTTATTTATTTTAATTAATATTTTAATCCCTATCCAATTCTTCTCTAATCCAAGATTCTATATTTACAGTATCATAATAGATTGTATTATTTGAATGATACGTTTCTTCGGACCCTTCCTCAAAACTTAATCTATGCCTCCATGCTTCCTCTACTTGTATTCCTACATCAATTTTTTCCTTTTTCCGTTCCCCCGTCCCTATGGGAATACTAAATCTTTCAAGTTTCTTCCAGTCTAGGTCAAAAATACTTCGTGTTTCCTTTGGTTCGAAACCCTCAAAATCATGTTCCTCTACTCGTGTTTCTAATGGTTCAAAACCTTCAAAATCGTTTTCTTCATTTTCTTTAATTGTTTCTTGCTCTATAAGTCCAGTTCTCAATTCTCCTGGACCCTGATGGAATCTTTTCAAGTGGGTTTGATGCACCCTATACAACAAGGTACTGCGATATTGATGTTGTATATCGTACAGGACACCATTGTTATATACTCTAATTATTTGGTATGGCCCATGAAACCTCTTAGCTAATTTGTTCTCCACAGCATGCCCCTTATAAATGTTTTTCTTTAACACCAGTTCTCCCATTTTAAAGGGTTCATATTTCGGGTCCCTGTCTTTCCATACTTTCTCTTTTGGTTCTTGTTTCTTGATATTATCCAAAAATAGGCTGGCTGGTGTTTGACGCAATTCTTTATGATAACTATGATTATATACCGCGACTATATCTCCCAACTGCTCATCCCATGTTTTCACATCGTCCAACATGCGTAACATATTTAATATAGTACGATTCATGCGTTCGACAACTCCGTTAGTAGCTGGGGTGTTAGCGGCTGTCAACCGATGATTTATCTGTTTATCTTGCAAAAATTTATCCAATATTTGATTTCTAAATTCGGATCCGTTGTCAGTTTGTATCTCCTTGGGATTCTTTAGAAATGTTGGTAGTATAGTTTTAAAACTATGCAAAACAGTTTCCGCCTTCTTATTGGGAATAGCCACAGCCACTAACCACTTCGTATATACATCAATACCCACTAACATATATTTATTTCCTTTAACGGTTGTTGGTAATTCCATTAAGTCAAACGCCACTATATCAAACGGTCCTCTCGCTTGTATTTTCCATGTAGGTTCTTTACTTCGTCGTGCTGGAATCCCCTTGTTTTCCTGACATTTCAAGCAAACTCGTGTTACGGTGTTACAAACTTGATACACCTTCGGATGCCAACTTAATTGATTCATTTTTTGGATCAATTTATCCCGACCCATGTGGAAATACCTTTTATGTACCTCAATACATAAACTATTCAGATCGTTATAAGTTATTAAAGGTAAGATTTGTTCACCGTTCCTTCTTATTAATGCTCCTTCTTGAATTTCTATGTCCGACATATATCTCTTAAATGGTCTCACAATAGGGTTCTGATTTATCTTCTCTAATTTATCTTTTAAGGTCTTTTCTTGTTCTATTATTTCCAATAACTTCTTTAATTGCTTGTCTCCTGTTTGTCGCTGTTCAATCTGTTCTCTGAGCCTACTTTCATCACAAATGTATTTCAATTCACTTAACAATTGAGGCAACTCCACCTGATCTAAATCTTGTTCTTCCATACTTGCATCTTCTTGTTCCTCCTCACTCTCACTTTCACTTTCTTCTGTGTACTCTCCGTCTTCCCGATATCCTATCCACTCCTCCTCTGTTACTTCTTCTTCTTCCCCTATAAGATCAAACAACACCATTTCCTTAGAATTACCCCTATCCGGTGTAAAGTCAATCAGATTCGTTACCACATTGTCAGGCTCCCTTAAATCAATTAAGTCATCCACGACATCAGCTCCTCCTTCCACGGTTTGAACAATATTGACTTCTTTCTTTTCCGGAATTAACAGATTAAAATGTATTCCATGAATACAAATCAGCGGACAAACTGGTAGTTCTTTCTCATTATTTGCATTATATTGTATCTTTAGGTCCTTATTATGATAAACCCATATAGATATATCATACTCCTTAGCACAAGCTTCCACCACTTCGGCGGTCACCAAAGCCCCTACGTTGTTCATTCTTTTTAATTGTTGCTGTTGATGTTTACTGTTTTTTAATCCATACTGTTGGAGGTTATTTTGTACTTGTTGTACTGCTCGTTCCCTCAAATTTTTGTGTGGTTCGTCTGTATTAAACAGATACAAAGCCACAGCTTTAAATAATGAATCACCCCCTCCTGAAATTTCTCTTACTTCATATCCCACCGGAATACAATCCTCTTCTTTTTCTGAGGCCTCTGCCATCGAATCTTCTTGTGGTCCACATCTCGACAAAAAGTCACTGATGTGGTTAAACTTTCCTGGAATGTACCTGATTTCAAATTCGTACTCTGCTAAATCGGTGAGAGTTCTTGCAATACGAGAATTCACACCAGCCATATTATGCAGGTAGGTTAATGGCTGGTGGTCCGACCAGATAACAAATTTCCGACATCTTAGGAAGACTCTATATGTTTTAATCCCCCACCTTAACGCAGCCAATTCTTTTTCTAATGTGCTATAGTTAATCTGTGCTCCGCTAAAGCACATGGAAGCATAAGCTATTACTTTTAAGATCCCTTCTTGTTTTTGCTTCAAACAAGCACCGGCACCTGTCCCTGATGCATCCACGAACAACTCCAACGGCTGATCACTCTCATAGTCTGGAAATGATAATATCGGAGCTTCCGTCAATGCCGTTTTCAATTTTTCAAAACTCTCCTGACATTCCAAGGACCATTTCAAACTTTTTCCGGATGTTAACTGTGAGAGTGGTTTCATTAATCTAGCGGCGTCAGGTATATGTCGCCTATAGTAATTGACACTTCCTAAGAAGCTCTGTAACTGTTTGATTGTCCTTGGTACCGCGGCTTGTTTTATGGCTGTTACATATTCCTCTACTGGTAATAACCCTTCTGTACTGACTTCTTGTCCCAAAAACCTGATCTGTTTCCTAAAGATGTTACATTTCTCAGGCTTTATTTTCAACTTGTATTCTCTTAATTTGATCAAAACTCTGGTCAGATTACTCAGATGTTCCTCGAAATTTCGTCCCAACACCAGGATATCATCCAAATATGCTATAACCTGTGTCCAATCGAAGTCTTGCAGCATCAGATTGACCAATCTCTGAAATGTTGCTGGAGAATTGCTGAGACCGAAGGGCAATCTGACGAACTCAAGGTGTTTGGTTGTCGTAGAAAAAGCAGTCAACGGCCTTGATGTTTCATCCATGGGAACATTATAATAGCCCTTGGTCATGTCCAGTAACGAGAAATACTGGGCTCCTTTTAGACTATAGATATAGTCATTAACCACGGGTAAAGGAAAACTATCTTTCACTGTCTTTTGGTTTAAGGCCCTATAATCAATACATACGCGAATCTTACCATTCTTCTTAATGACAGGTACCACTGGACTACTCCAGGGACTTTTAGACTCTTGTACTATATTCTGTTCTTCTAATACTCTTATTTCTTCATCGACCATTGCTTGTATTTTGGGATTAAACCGTCTAACTTTTTGTTTTATTGGAGTTTCATCTATTAACTTAATCTTGTGTTTCACTTTATCAGTGTATCCTACATCATTATCATCCTTACTAATTACATCTTCAAAAGTTTTCAAAACCTCAACAACAAATTCCTTTTGCTCCCGACTTAAATCAGTTTCTCCTAATTGAAAGCGCTCACTCAAGGGTTTTTCTTCTAAGTTTACCACCTCATCGGTGTTTGGTTCACTGACTGGTTCTACTTCTAACAGTTCATTTCCTTTTTCACGGAGTTCTATGGCCTTGGCCATAACTAATCCTGATGGTAATTGAATTGTTTCATCCCCCAAATTAAGCACATTAACAAAAGCTTGTGGTCCCTGATTGACAGTATTAGCCACTAATAACCCTAACTCATTTAATTCATTCCCTGCTCTTTCCGTTCTGTATAAGTATGGTTCTTTAACATCACTTGGCCAATCTAATTCTACTCTATGTACATGCCCAGGTTTAATAGCAGTCTTCTTTTTTAATCTTAGTTCTACATTATTTAGAGAAACTTTATTGTGACTCAATTCCCCTAAACATATTTCTTGATCTTGCATTTTACAATTAAGTTTATTTTCCTCTAAGTCAATACTCAAACAATGGGTCTTTACAAAATCTATTCCCAAAATCAGATCGTGTTTTGTCTTGGTACTGACTACAAACAACTCATTCTTCACAAGATAACCCCCCAATTTGAAAGAAAAATACACCTCCCCATACGCTGGTTCGCAATCCCCATGTACCCCGACCAACTGCAATCCTTGAGGACTTTTTACCTTCAGTTTATACTTCTCCACTATATCCAGAGACATAAGGTTGACCTCAGCTCCTGTATCTATCAAAGCTCGTAATTTTCCTTTTGACGTATCCAAAGATACGTATAGACGTTGATCTAAACTTGCCACTGCAAGGTTTTTCTTTCCTACACCCTCGATACCTTGCTCACTCAAGGGTGTTACTTGTTTTCCGCCGGTCTAAGTGCACTCATCATTCCTCTAAATTGCTCACAGTCTTTCATAAGATGATTCTGTCCACAAAACGGGCAATTTAGTGTGGTTCCTACGGCTCCTTGACTACCACCAGCTGTATCTGCGACATTTGGTCTATTACTCATACCATCGTTTTCATTTTGAGGAGGTCTCCGATATCTGCACTCCTGTATTCGATGTCCTCTTTTACCACAGCAGAAGCAACAGTTATTCTTCTTATAGCACTTTTCTTCGGTATGGCCTTCTCTTTTACAAAAGTTGCACTGTATTCTTCGCTGTGTTTCCTCTCTTTTTACTGTGATCTTTCCTTCTTTTTACTTCTCAGCTACTACTTTCTTAGACTTACTAGGTCCCTCTTTTTCTTTACTTGTCTTTACACACCTTTCTACATTGTGGGCTAATTCTATAATCCGATCTGCACTCATATCAGGCTCAGCCAAAGTGGAATACTTTACTTTTGCAGCAGCATCCTCACTCAGACTGTCCATTATCTTTAACGTCTTCATTTGTCCATAAAGTGCCTGGGCACTATCCATTCCCGCTAACGTGGCTAAACGATCTAGTCTCATGGAATAATTTATAATAGATTCTTCTTTATTCCTATTAGTGGCCCAAAACCTGGTCAATAAGACATTTTTACTGGTGGCCAATTGTTTTATTATACTTCGAAGTTTCTCTTTCACTTGTGTATACTTAATCCTTCCTCCATCTATATTCTTAAACGCCTCGAGAATATCGCCTTCCAGGTATTTCTCCAAAACTCTGCTCCACGTCTCTGGTACTCTAGCATAAGTATAAGAACAGTATACTTCGAACTCATGGAGGAATTCCTCGAAATCCCATCCCAAATCTAATGAAAACTTTAATGGTGGTGGTACCAAAGTTCTTGCTACATGAGGATTATACAAAGTTTCATGCTCCGGTGCAGGTGGCAACTGATGCGGTGTAGGTGGCAATTGACTTACCCCCTCTGATTCCTGAACAAAATCCGGAGGACTTGGTTCTCTCACCTGTACTAATTGCTCCAAGGTAAGGTTCACTTGTGTTTGGTTCTCTGCATTTTCTAGAGAGTTTGCATTTATCGGTGTGGATTCTCTGAATCCACCCTCTGCCCCACGTATTTCTACTTCTTCTGGTATCGGATCTTCTTGTCTTTCTGGGGTTGTACCTAAGTTTTCTGGTCTCTCCATCTTGCTCCTTTTTTACTTTTTTGACTTACTTTCTTGAACTACTTTTTTCCACTTTACTGTTTCTTAAATTCTTCTGCAATAACCTCCTCGAAATCTGGTCATCGGCACAAGCTTTTCTTCTGTAGTAGTGCAGGTTTAACCTTCAAAATGGCCCTTATAATTCAACTGCACCACTAAAAGAAAACTTCTGGTGAGAGAATGTAAAAATCGAAAAATAACTCAATTTGATGATCGTATAGTGTAATATTTTATTCCTGCTAAACAAAAGATTGCGTTGTGTTTACAAAACCAATGTGATCTTTATTGTGGTCTTACCTTGAATAACTCTTTTCGTCTTTAATTATTTTTATCATTTACCTGTTTTACTCATAAACTTTATTATTGTCTTTTCGTTTCTTAATTTTTATTAATAAAACTCTTTTGTTGTCTATTATCCTTTTTACTTGTTTTTAATGTTTTTAATCAATAAACCGTGTTATTGCCTTATTTTCCTGGTAGTTAGATCTTCTATTTCAGATTTATTTCAACTAGATCATATACAGAAACCAACCTTTTTATTCCTTTGTCTTCTTCAAGTCTTCAAGTATGAATAAAATCAACTCATAAAATTAATTTTATTTACAAATGCAAAATATATCAAGTATGGTAGGTATTCAATACCTGTAATATGGAAATCAACTTTATTTACAAAAGAAATAATTATCATACGTTCAAATTCTTTATTTACAAAAGCTCATCAAAACGAAATTATATACAAATCACAATAATAATTCATCCGAAATAACAGCTTATCGGTCAAGTCAATATCCGAATCTCGTTGCAATTATGTCTTCCAAAAGTTACAATCTCCAACTGGACTTAAAAAAGTTCAGTTGTCCAATTTAAGTTATGTCAATTTCTGTAACTAAAATATATCCCAATCTCAAATCCAATGTAAATTTTGTTCAATTGTTACAAAGCACTTCCTATGCCAAGTAACAAAATGTGGTGAAATATCTTGAAATAAAATCCAAATTCAATTATTCCCAGAAGCAACAAAAGGTTTCAATTATTTATACCCAAAAACCCAAATTTAATTACATTCCCAAACTTTATCAAAATTCAAAATTATTTATTAAATATTTCCAATGAAAAACCAAAGTTAAATCTATTCTAAAAATTATCAAAGCTTTAAACTGTTTACAAAATATTTCCAATGAAAAGCTAAAGTTATATTTATTCTAAAAATTATCAAAGCTTTAAACTGTTTACAAAATATTTCCAATGAAAAACTAAAGTTATATTTATTGTAAAAATTATCAAAACTTCAAATTTAGAATATTTCCAATGAAAAACTAAAGTTAATATTTATTCTAAATTATCAATTTAGAAAATTTACAAAATATTTCAATGAAAATAAAGTTAATTTATTCTAAAATTATCAAAGCTTCAAAAGTGTTTACGAAATATTTTCCAATGAAAAACTAAAGTTATATTTATTCTTAAAAATTATCAAGCTTCAAACTGTTTACGAAATATTTCCAATGAAAACTAATCTAACTTTTCTACTAAACTTATCAAAATCCTGTAAAACACATTTCAAAAGAAAACCAAATTCAAGAAATTATTCATAAAATTCCCAAAATGCAGTAAAATATTTCAAAAAGCAAAAGCTAAATTCAAACTATTCATAAAATTCCCAAAATGCAGTAAAATATTTCAAAAGCAAAAGCTAAATTCAATTTATTCATAAAATTATCCAGATGTAGTAAACTATTTCAAAAGCAAAAGTAAAACTTCAAATTATTTAAAAATTATCCAGATGTAGTAAAACTATTTCAAAAGCAAAAGCTAAATTCAATTATTCATAAAATTTCCAGATTAGTAAACTATTTCCAAAAGCAAAAAGCTAAATTCAATTATTCATAAAATTATCCAGATGTAGTAAACTATTTCAAGCAAAAGCTAAATTCAAATTATTCATAAAATTATCCAGATGTAGTAAACTATTTCAAAAAGCAAAAGCTAAATTCAAATTATTCAAAAATTATCCAGATGTAGTAAAATATTTCAAAAGCAAAAGCTAAATTCAAATTAGTCATAAAATTATCCAGATGTTGCAATTATTTCCACAAAAAAAACTGAGTCCCAAAACTATTACATGTAAGGTCTCAGTTAACAACTTCCATAAACTATCTAAACTTATTCGGAAAATTGGTTAAGTTACTTTCATAAATCCGAAATGTAAACATTCCAAATAATCCTTGAAATGTGTTAAGTAACTTTCACCAAACCCAATTGGAAGCAATTCTAAATTTATTCTGATAATCAGCTCAGTGCCTTTAATAATCTGAAATGTAAACAATCTATACTGAAATGTGGTTAAGTAACTTTCCTAACCCAATTGAAAGAAATTCTAAAATTATTCTGAAAATTGACTAAGTTACTTTAATAAATCTGAACTGTAAACAAATTTAAAATAATACTGAAATGTGGTTAAGTAACTTTCACCAAACCCAATTGAAAGCAATTCTAAAATTATTCTGAAAATTGGCTAAGTTACTTTAATAAATCTAAACTGTAACCAAATCTAAAACAAGTATAAGCTACGTCTCACAATCTCGACTTGAATCAGCATTAATAAAGTCCAAGTTCCAAAAATACAGAGCTAACTCTTCAACTGAAAAGATAGGCTTCAACTAAACAATAATAAATCCGCGTTTCAAAAGTATAGGCTTCAACTATTTAATATCAAATCGGAGTTTCAAAAGTATAGGTTTCAACTATTCAATAATAAATCCGAGTTTCAAAAGTATAGGCTTCAACTAAATAATAATAAATCTGAGTTTCAAAAGTATAGGCTTCAACTAAATAATAATAAATCTGAGTTTCAACTACAAACGTAACTCTTTAATACAAATCTGAGTTTCAAAATTATAGGCTTCAACTATTTAATACCAAATCGGAGTTTCAAAAGTATAGGTTTCAACTATTTAATAATAAATCTGAGTTTCAAAAGTATAGGCTTCAACTAAATAATAATAAATCTGAGTTTCAAAATATAACTGTTAACTCTTACGTAGTACCCAACTTTCGAAAATATAAAAGTCAACTCGTTAATAAGAAAGCCGAATTTCACAAATATAAATACTGAGTTTCAACTACAAAGGTAACTCTTTAATATAAAACTGAGTTTCCAAAATACAAACGTCAGTTCCCTAAAAATCAAGATTTACAATATAAAATGTCACCACGCTAAAGTTAAAGCCTCTGCTTAAAACCATCCCAATTGGTTTTCTTGTTGCTTTTCCAGCTATAACTTCCTATCACTTGAATTATATACAATAACAATATATTACCTTAATAATTTTCCACAAGTCAGTTAGTCAAAATCAGTTAGTCAAAATCGGTAATTTTCTAAGTTCTTTTTCACAAATTAAATAACAAATATAAATACAAGTCTCTTAAAGACTACTGCTCAGATCGGTATCAGAATAAAGAATGACTGAAATTTGCGTGTTCCACTCCATTCCAACTTGGTTTTGATGACGTCATTACCAAGTTTCCAGATGTTGTCAAACTAGCACTTTTGCTCTAATATTTATACTTTTGGTAATTGATGTTGCTTTTCTTATTCGGGATTTTCCTTATCTAAATTACGTCGGCCGCTTGCGTGTTACCCGCCGCGTACGCGCCGGCGTCCTGCCATCTTTGCGGTTTACCTATGGTATTCTTTAGTTAAGAAAAAAGAATTTACTTCCAAAACACTTTGGTACAAAAAATAAAAAAAAAAACGCAAAGATTGGCAAGAGTCGGGTTCTCGGCTCCGGTGGACGACGGGCGGGGAACTAATCACCCTCCGGGGGGACTAATCCCCTCCGGGGTGGTCTCCGGAACCCCGCTCTTTGGTCTTTGGGTGTCGCGGGGGGTTCTCCGACATCCCCTCCGGGGTATGAAGTCCCCCCTTCTGTCCCCGTCGGCTCGAGCCCCTAATGGGGGGAATATTTTAAAAAAAAAAAAAAAAAAAAAAAGTTAAATCCCATCTTAGAATTTTCCGCTGATTTACAATATATAATTTGTTTTACTGTAGGAGCTGCCGGTCCTTAGTTACATACTGTGGAGCATTAAAAAAATTGACCATATATATTATATATATATCTATATTATTAAATATTATATATATATATATATAAAAAAAAATTTTGAGTAAATAATGTAAGAATTCTTTCCTCTTTGGTTATAAATTTGCTATCATATATTTTGAATTTCCATAATCTTATATAGCTAGTAGCTATGTAATAAACTATAGAACTAATTTGTAATATTGGATTGAAGTCAGTTAATGCATCACATTTTTCTAATTTATTTCACATTAGTAATAATCTGGCTGTCTTAGATATCTATGCAACGTATCCTTACAAGTTTTGAGCTAGTTTTTAAACCAAATTCAATCAATTGATCTAGAACTGGCTGGGTATGAATGTAAAGATGCCAAAAACTGGCAAAACCAATCTGGTAACTTTTATGAGTACATTTTTTTCAAATTAATATCTACATTATTTCACTATTTATCTGGGCTTAGCTTTGAAACCAGTGATCCTTTGAAATACAGTTTTATCTTTTAACCTCAAAGTCATTAGTCCACCAAGGTATTTAGGATAATTTTCTGAACAAATTAATATAGTGATTTCAGTCAATTGGCCTAAATGCCACAATTAGTGATTAATTTTAGGCTAAGTTTAGTTCTAGTGAATGAATGAAAATCAAGTCAGTTACACACTTATAGTCCACAGTTTAACTTGAGGACTGTGACTGACTGAAAGTTTGAGTGTTAAGTATGGCTGTTGCCTATTAGACACCTATCAGTCCATCATGCTTATAAGGCTATGAAGCCAATCACCTAGTTTCAGGGTTATAAAAAAAATTTCTTTTATGAAGATTTGGGGATTGGTAATTCAGAGTTGGTGATCTGTTGTGATTAGTGTGATAGAGGACTTGTTTGGTGAAGTAGACATTCTATAGTTCGTTAACTAAGTTTGTATTTGGTTGATGTATTGTTGGGTAAGGAGGGTTGCTGTGTTTAGATTCTGTTGTATAGTAGCTATGGTGATGTCATTGGCATAAGTTATGTTTGTGTGGTCTGTTTGTGGTTGTGGAAGATCTGCTGTGAATAGGTTGAAAAGTGTAGGGGATAGTATTGCTTCTTGGGTACATCGTTTTTAATGTTTACTGTGCTTGATTTCTTGTCATTGATCTGTATTTGAGCTGTTCTTCCTGATAGGAACTTTGATAACGATTTTTTTAAATTAGTGGGGATGCTTGATTTTATGTATTAGATTGTGTCTGGGGACTGTGTCAATAGCCTTGTTTATATTGATTGCTATGATTAGAGTTTTGTGTGGGTCTGAGATTTAAGCCGTTTATTATTGGTTGTTTAATGTTTGAGAGAGCTGTTGAGGTTGAGTGATTTTGTTGGATTTGTTTGAACTTTTGTTTGGGGATGTGGTTTTTATTTCAGTATGGGCCTTTCTAGGAGTTTACACAGAGTGGGTAGTAGTGAAATTGGGCAATAGGAAAAGGTTTTTTTTTTTCCTGGTTTTAACTTTGAGGTGGAATGTGATTTAATTTGATGGAATTGTTGCATATGTATTAAATGATTTAGTGCGATATTTCCTAAGTGTTTAATGTGGATGTTTGACATGTTATCAAGACTGGTAGCTGGTGAGTTTTTGAGGGTCTTTATGGTGTTTTTAATATCAATTGGTGTTATTTTTATTGTTTGGCCATGGTTTCTTTTTATTTCCTTAAGGGATCTGATGATTTTCATATTTTATGGATGGGTGGGTTCATGACTTTGTTTTGCGAAATGAGTTGCAAGGGGGTTGGTTTGTTGTTTGTAGGGATGAGTTTTGGGATTTTTGATATATTTGTGTATGTGAGTTGGGTTGTTTTTTGCATTGTTTAATGTTTATATTAAGTTCCACATTCTATTGTTGTTTGTGTTTTGCAGGTTTTTTGTTAGATGGTTTTGAAATTTATTTGAAGTGTGTGTTTTGGTTAGGTTTGTAACGTTTAAATTATTGATTTTTATTTTAATTTGTTGTATTTGCTGTGCAGATTTTTTGAGTAGGTTTCGTTGTTTGCTCAAGTTTGAGATTTTGGGTGTAAGGGTGGGGTTATATTATTTGAGGTATCATGAGATATGTAATAGGTTTTTTAATTGTTAAAGTAAAAGTTTTGGATAGCTGTGTTTAGTGTTGTGGTATTTGAGATTGTTATAAATTGAGTATTATTTTCTATGCATTCTGAGAATTTTGTCCAATCTGCTCTTTTGTAATTTGTGAAAATTTTCCTTTA
>JABUQX010096334.1:20000-42500 GCA_015478945.1 Trachelipus rathkii
AAGCTTTACTAAAGTCTAAATATACAATATCAATTGGATCTCCTCGGTCAATGCAGTCAGTATGTATTCCATTAAATTCTAAAAAGGTTTGTCTGACATGACCTACCCTTTCTGAAACCATGCTGGAGTCCATACAATACCTTATCTTCTAAATATTTTTCTCTATATGACCTTTTCAGTAACTTTTCAGAACCTTAACAACCAGAGAGTTAACTAACTGGCCTATATAATTTCCCAAATCTCCCTTACTACCTTTCTTATACATAGTACCAAAAAAAACAAAACATATGCTGTTTTCCAGTCATCTGGGTACCTCACCAAAGGTTATAGATCGCTTAAAAATCAAATACAGGGCCTTTGCAATGCTAAAACTACCCTCTTTCAGAATTCTACCATATTTACCATCAGGGCTGCAGCTTTACTTGGATCATATGATCTATAAACGTTTAATATCTTTTACATCAAATCAAAATTCTGTAAGTCAATTTGTTACATGCATACAAGAACGATTTAGCCTCTGAACTATTATCTAATCTTTCCTCTGTAAACGCTGAAGGAAAATAAGCATTGAAAATGTGACCAACTATCCTTATCTGAACTCACTAAAATTTCATCAATTTTAATTAGACCAATTGTCCTATTCTACTTTTAAATTATCTATAAAAGCTAAAAAACTTCTCAGGTTCTTTACTATTCCTTGCTAAATTAATTTCTGCCTCTTCTTTGCTTTTCTTATTGACTGGTTTAATGTTCATTTCTATTTTCCTATAATTTTCTAAATCATCTCCCTATTACTACCCTTGAATATTTTAGAACATCTACGCTTTTTCATTAATTTCTCTTATCTCTCTATTCCACAAACAGGTTTTCTCTTCGCCACCTAAATGGGTTTATCTTTAAAACATAACTGACTGAATATTATTAAATTTGTTTAAATTGTTCCCACATATTAAAACAGTTTTGGTCTTTAAACTTTTTATCCCAGTCAGTTATACTAAGCATGTCTCTGAAAATTTGGTAAAATCGGCACATTCGGAAAAGATAATTTTCTTATTAACTTGCAATTTGGGCCCCAGATATCACATTCATATAAATCTAATTATATTATGGTCCCTAAGTCCTAAATTCTCCTCAACTCTAACTTCATCCACCATACTTTCATCATTAGTTAATATTAGGTCTAATAGTGCATCGTATCTTGTGGGTTCTTTGACCATCTGGGTCAAAAGTTATCTAGTATACAATTTATGAATGCAGAACTACTACGGTCCATATTAGACAAGGAATCGCCATTGAATGCCAGGAAAATTAAAAATCACCCAAATGACTAACCTTTTTCATTATTGTGGTACGCTACGATATCTACCACATCTGTGCTCTAATTCTTAACTCTGGTCAGGAGGTCTATAAAATGCCCCTATTCCTATATGTTATTGTAGATAAGGATTTACCCACACTGATTCCAAATTTTCCTTATATAATTCCAAACATCTTTCTTTTGAAACTTCATCATTGGCTTCATCCTCCTTCTTTCCCTTACACTGGTTTATAAATAATGTGAATATCCATCTATTTCATATTCCTAAAAGGAGTCTCTATACAATTCTTTATTCACCCTTGCTTCAGTTATGCAAATAATGCCTAGATTCTCCTTTATGGTATAACTAATCAGCTCATCTTTTTTATTTTCTAAGGCTATGAGCATTTGTGTAATAAACATTTGATACTCGAAATGCTTTATTCTTTTATTTTCATTGATCATTATTTAAACCTGTAACAACATTAGTTTTTTTTATCTCCCCACTAATTACAGTTACCATTGCTATTATTTGTATCCAGATTTAACCCATCACCCCCAAGCCTACTTTTTTGATAGACAAGTCTCCAAAACTGGTACTGAAAGGCCAACACCTTACGACTCAAGTGAACTCCATCTCCTCCTGCAAAAAGATCTTTATCCAGAAATTCTCTTCCACAAATCCAAAAAGTTGATAGTTAGATAGACAGGAGAGAAAAAAAGTGAGATGTGTCCTCCGGGACATGGTTACAGTTTTGACAGATGTTTGTGGTGGTTTGATCGAGTTTGAATCTGTGTTTGTAATATTGTTAGTTAGGGTGGTGGTCGCATCTTAACATGGCCAAGGATGACTGACTGGTTCTTGGTAGTGAGTTGAATTCTGGTGCTATTTCTGGTGGGTATTTGTTTAGAATGTTGTTTGGTGGTCTGCATCTTAAGTAGTTTTCTGTTAGTGCCGTGTGAATTTGTTTGGTGTATGATGTTGTTTGGTGGAGTTGGAATGTTAGTCAGAATGTTTGTAATATAGAGCTGGTGTGGAAGGAGGTGGTTTGAGTCTGTGGTGAAAGGGGTTAGAGAGGACAATGTGGTATGGGTGTTGGGGTATTTGGGTTTTGGTAAAGAATTGTGTGCCTATCATATCCAGGCGAGTTTCTATGGGTAGTATCTTGGTTTCTTCGTGTAGGTGTTGTTGATGTGCGTCCTGTTACGATTTTTAGTGCTTTGTTTGGTGTCATTTGGAGTTTCTTTGTTGTTTTTTGTCAGTAGTGGATGCCAAGTTGGAGAGGCATAGTTAAGAGTCGGACGAATGCATTGTCTGTATATGGTGGTTGATGTCTGTTTATTGTTTGTGAATTCTTTGCCAGCAATGATTCTTAATATGTTCAGTTTCTTGTTCGCAGATGAAGTTATGTTGTCTGCGTGTTTTGTGAATGTGAGATTAGTGTCAAGTGTTACTCCAAGGATTTTGGGAGTTTTGTTGAAAGGTATAGCAGTGTTGTTTTATATGTTATGGAAGTCGTTTATATACTCTAAAGGAGTACTCATTATTCATGGAAATTCAAAAGCGCGACCCTAAGAACAAGTCAAACGTCTCAAAGACAGGTCTTGAATAATTATATAATTCGGGAGAATTTTCAGGAACATCTCTGCTAGGTCCTCCATCAGATGATATTAAACTCCTCTGAAATAGTAGTAAAGATTCTCTAGGTTATCTTTCGACGGCAAATGCTTTAAATTATAATTTTCTTTTAAAAATTTGTGTAATTGATTAGGAAACTGTATACTTTTTATTGATAATTCAGAATTTTCTCCATTTAAATTTTCTCTTTCAGTAACGTCGGCATCTCTAACGATCTATTTTCTTCAATAGGACTATAATTTTCCAGATTCTCTGGTTCTTGTTCCGAAGGAGGGAATACACACACAGATGTATGGTTCCATTCTATTTTTGGTGTTAGAGTATCTTGAATACTTTGTTTCAGAAATGAGTATCCTGAACCTTCAGAAGATTTTCATCCAATTTCAGAGAATTTTCAAATCTGACAAATGAAGCTAACTTATTATTTTGACGAGTTTAAGACCCATTCTCAAGTGTTATTTTCGAATTGATTATTTTATGGCACTGATAGATCCGCCAAAGCTTTCCTAAAAAGGTGTTAGTACAGATATCTGCAGGGAATTTTGCAGGGTTGGCACTGATTAAATCAAATTGATTTAATCAGTTGATTAAATCAATTGCCTTTTTTATGAAAAAATCATGATTTTTTTTTGATTTTTTAGGCAAATTTTTTTTTCTAAATTAATAATTATTCCTAGTTATCACTTGATTAATAAGTATGTTTCATCTTTATAATAAGTAAATTCATCAATGTAGTTACAAATCATTTTCAATAAAGAAATAAACAAAATTAGATTACTCAGATAGTATACAGTACCTATATAGGTATATAATTTAAATAATTTAAACTAAATAATAATTATATTTACTAAACTTATTATTAATTAGGTAATAATTAATATTTACTAATGTTATTAAAATAATAATTAAAAAGGTAATTTGTGCCTAAAAAAATCAAAAAAATTTTATTTGAATTTTTTGATTTTTTTAAAAAAAAAAAAAAAAAATCACAAACCCTGGAATTTTGAAAGGTTAGATATAGGCGAAAGAGTATTTGAAGGTGTGTTTAAGCATAGTACAGGCATTATAGGTGAAATTACAGAAAAAATAGGAGAAGATAAAGTATAGGAAACTTCAGCAACCTTCCAATTAACATTATCACTATTTGAAATTTCTATTATTTTTCCCTCAGAAATTTTTCTGCCAACTTTTTGCAAGTCTTTAATTTGATCTAGCAAGGTTGGTAGTCTTTTCAGATGTACAGGTGAAAGAGGATTCTCATCTAAGATTCCTTCAAATTTCTCTTCTTCAACATCAACACTAACCGCGGAGAAAATAAATATATATATATATATTATATTATATACTTAAATATATATAATATATATATATATATATATAATATATATAGTATATTATATATATATATATATATATCGCATATACATAATACATGGGTATATATGTGGCATATATATAATATATATTATAATATATTATATATATATATTATATATATAATAATATATATATAATACTATATTATATATATATATATATATAATATTCTTCTCTCTCTCTTCTCTCTCTCTCACTCTCTTCTCTCTCTCTCTCTCCTCTCTCTCTTCTCTCTCTCTTCTCACCCCCCCCCCCCCCCCCCCCCCCCCCCCCCCCCCCCCCCCCCCCCCCAACACCCCCCCCCCCCCCCCCCCCTCTCTTCTTTTTTGAATATATTTCTTCTATATATATCTATATATATATATACAGATTAATATATATATATATATATATATATATATATATATATATATATATATATATATATTATATATATATATATACTATGGCATGTAGTATAATAATGGTAATTCTAGGTATTTAGGATCTTGTTTCATTAATTATGCTTTCAGGTAATAGCAGTGAAGCTTCAACAGGAACTAAAGGGGCTCAAACCTAAACCAAAATATTTGTTGGCAATTTACACAAAGACACAAAAGTTGAAGACCTGCGAAGTCTTTTTGAAACTTATGGTCGGGTTGTTGAAGCAAGATATTCTAAACAAATTATGCATTTCGGTAAGTAAAATTTTGGTATATATATTATATATTATATAATATATATATATATTATATATATATATATATATACTATATATATATAATTAATATATATTATTATATATATATATATATATATATATATATATAATATATATTATATATAAATATATATTATATAATATATATATATAATATATATATATAATATTATATATATATATAATACGGTATATATATTATATATATATATATATATAATATATATATATATATATATAGTATATATATATATTATAAATTTAAATATATATATATATATATATATATAATATATTATATATATTATATATATATATATATATATATAGTAGTATAGTATAGTATATATATATATATAATATAAATTATGATATATATAGTGATTCCTTCCAGAGAAGCTTCCTATTTCCTTGTACATCTCCATTAATATACGCGAGGAGTACGTACGTCAGGGGATTAGTCCATTCATCCTCTTTCCAAACGTTCATTTACCTCTTCTTTTCTCCTACGTATGCACCTTTTAGTAATTTTTTTTCCTCCCTTATGTAATTCCAATCATCTTTCTTTTTGAACACCCAGATCAATTGCTTTTAGACACTTCCAAGCCAGTTCCTTCTTTGACTGACTTGAATCACCCTCTTCATTCTTAACTTCCTCACTCTAAGGCACATCAAGACTTACATTCCTCACCTCACAACCAATTGCTTCGTCTCTATTTACTCCAGATTTGTTCAGTTTCAACTGTTCACAATTCAAACTGATTTACTTGCGAGCGCTTCTTACATACTTATCCCTTATTACCTGTTCCTAATTTCTCATCTTAATTCTACCCACTTCTTTCCGTATCATCTTCCTTTCTAACTTAATTTACATAGAACAATATAACGATCCGATAATCCCACCCTTACATTCATTACATATATCTTCTTCACCAAACACAAAATCATCATCTTTTCATTTAAGAACAATACAACCATTAACAACTTCTAGTTAATGTATGTATTACTCTTGTGTTTAAAGACATCATTACTCACACACATACCTCTCTCCTCCAAGAAATCATCTCCTTCCTACCATTCTCAATTTTTTTCACGACATCCACACCCCACACCACTGTTTACTCCCTTTTTTGATAACCCTATCCAACCATTTAAGGTCACCCAACACAATCAAAGCTCCTACTCACCCATCCAAACATCATTCAGTCTATCCCACGAAGGTCGACCTCTTCACATTTACCCTTAGATAGAACCAATACGTCACAACCACACATACTTTGACATTTTCAAACTTAAATTTTACCACTAGAATTCTAGTACTTACACTCAAACACAAAGTCTACCATAGCTCTGTCCACAAGTCAATCATCAAAATTGCAACTATTACCTCCCCACCCTCTATTCCTTTCCAACAACAGCCACACACATTTTCAACACCACACCACTCATTTCACAGTTTCCCTTTCATCTTTGTTTCGTTCACAGTGAGCAAACTCAAATTTTGTCCTTTCTAATACAATTCATTCACTATCTCCTTTCTCCTCATCATATATTCCTCTGACATTCATGTACCCATACGATTCATAACATTTCGCCGAAAGATAGAAAGGCCGTTTAACCGGCGAATCACGACCTTCCTCCGCGAGGCTTGCATAGAGAAAGTGGTAATGGCAGCCAACCCAACTACCACCGTTCCCTCATATATATATATACTACCTACCCCTCACTATATATATATTATTATATATATAATATATATATATATATATTATATATATATATATATATTATATATATCTTATATACCCTATATATATATACTATATATATATATTAAATATATATATTTCTTACTAAAAATATACACTGTTGGTTCCCATAGAGGATTTAGCTTGATGTGTCCTATGTATATATAGGTATATAAACTTATTTAACCACGTCAAGACTTTACATTATAGCAAACTTATTCATTCAAATCAGTAATGTTAAGAAGCTGTTAATTCTTACTCATCATTGTATGGGTCATTGTGGTGTATGAGGTTTCCATTGATATTTTTATATTTAAGTTATAGTGATTAAGGAAAGACTTGATAAAAATTCTGATTAGTTTCTTTGGTTTTTACCCTATTCCTGAAGCTCCCATCAGATTTCTTTTTGATGTTGTATCTAATTGCCAGATGTCAACAGGACCTTTTAGCATGCTTAATTAGTTTGCTCATTAGGAAAGGTCTTGGCGTTTTTATAAATTTTTTATTTCTAATTTTTTTTTTTTGGAAAATTTTTATTACTAATTTTCAAAGTGAATAATTTATTTTTAAATTCTGATTAAAATGGTACCAAATCAAATAAACTTTTTGTTTGTTGATAATTTTATTCAAATAAAATTTTGTTTGTTGATAATTTTATTATATGTATTTTAAGCATATGGATACAGAAAGCAATACACAAGAGGCAATTCGCAATCTTGATGGCTATGAATTAAGTGGATTTCGGATTAGAGTTCAAGAATCAACTTCTAGAGTCCGACAACAAGCTGGAATGGGTAATCCAGACATGTGTTATAGGTATGTTTGATTAAAACTGATGTTACTTTGTTTTTGTCAAATCTCGGGAGTAAGAGGTGCAGCGTTTAAGAAAGTTATATTCTTTATAAATCAATATTCAAAAGGTGTTTTAATAATAGTGATAATTATATATACAACTGAAATTTTTACTAAAGTGACTTAAGCCTACTTGATATAAATACAACTAAATAAATTCTTAATTAAGCAGTTTTCGTTTTTGCTTTGTGGCTTTTTACGGAAACGTAAGAAATTGCTGCGATGTTTTTGGCGGTTTCGGTTTTTTTATCAAATGTAGCGCAAATTTAGGAAAATGCTCACCAAACGCAAGGAATTTCTTAAATTCCCGTGCTTGCCGAATTTAGGACTTGCTTATGAAAAAATGTAAACAAACAAGATGGCGGCGGGTAGGTTCCGTTTGGTTTGATGTATGTTCATTTCCCCAAAAAATTAGCTCTAAATCTAATTTCTTCCAAAAAATCGATAAACTCCCATCACAATAGTTGATCCAATTTATTTGTAATGTAAAGTCCATTTTTGTTATTTTTTCTTTTTATTTCTGTTTTATTTCAAGAAAGCCACAACCGGGGTGGTTTCCGATTTTACAGGACAGCTGATTCAAAATGTTTTGGTAAACAAACGGGTCGGGGGTTTATGGGCACGGAAATTTCGTGCTAAAAACTTGGGGTGAGCATTTCTTATCGAACATAAGCACAAATTACAAAAACGATAATGGCTTAACTAATAAGTAAGTTATTACCTTTTCTTGCTGTATGTTGACTTGGACCTTGTTCTGTTGTCTCTTCTCTAACTTATACTATATGAATGAATACTTAAGAATAAAAAATATGCTATGTGGATCAATTTTTAATTTTGAAATTGGATTTTTCCAGAAAAGTAAGTAAACCTTGCTAACCAAAAACCACTTGCAAGCGAACCCGACATACCCTTTATCGGCACAGCAAAAGGGGGTTTTTAAGGAATGAAATTTTACCACCCACTTGGTCAGTCCTCCCACAGAACCGTATTCTTTTTTAGATAGAAACACCGTTTCTTCTTTATTCTTCTATCTACATCAGTTTAATATATACATCATTGATAATAATTAATATAATTACGTTTTAATACGTAATTTATTTTTTTCACTTTAAACTAATAAAAATAAAATTACTTTTTGGAGCTTTAGTTTAATATTTAAATTAGGTAGCTAACAAGTTACCCTCTTAAAAAAAAGAGAAGAAAGTTAAAAATTTTTTGTTACATTTAAATTTAAATTTAATTTAATGTAGGCTTAGTAAATTTTTTATACTCTAATACCTAATCCTTTAACCACTAAACGTTACACCATCAAAATAACCATTAAGGCTGGACACATTGGGACTGGAAATCTCCCACTGGAAAAAAGTAATTCTTTAGTAGTTGGGTTGCAGAAAGAATGTTCAAAAATAACGATAAAAAATGTATAATCCATCATCATTCATCACCACCTTCTTTTTTGCCCAAGACCTGGGGGTAAGGGGTTGCGTTAACATGCCCACCCGGAAACAAGAAAGAGTCCGAAGAAATATGACGCAAAGTCGAAAAAGAAGGCCAGGCCTTACTGGCCTCTTTTTTATAAACCTTTTTTAAAGGGTGGGGAGAACTCGTCGGGCAGTCTAAAAATCAACCCTAGAAGCTTCACGGAGAACCTCGACGGATCATCACTATGGTATCTCGTCAATGTTGGGTTTATCGCTTGGCTCAGGTGGGCCACAGCCATACACCCTCACAAAACCACGCCATTCACTCCTATTTTGCACCTTTCTTCTCGCTTCTGCCAAACTCACATTTCTCTCCTCCAGGCATTCCTTTACCTTACTCCAATCCCCGCCAACATTTTCTTCCAGTCTCCACAGCCGGTCGATTCCCCAACACTCCCCCACAACTATTATACCGCTTACAAACCACACGACTATCAATCCATCCCTTTCCACATTGAAAAAAACCCAATGCTCAACGTTTCTTTCATTTTATTCTCCGATTTACGCCCCTTTCTTTCCTACCAACCACCAGACTCTCTTAATTCCTCATTTTATCAATTCCCCTCACCACCTGACATGCCCCTAAGATTGTCCATCTGAACATATGTACTTTAGATCTATACCCTTATACATTAACACAGGTAACAACATAACCCCATTAATATAACTTTGGCGCACTCAAGACTTAGTTCCTTTACATCCACCAAGAATTAATTGCACCAGCCCCCTTCCTGCCATTCACAACTTTCCTACTACCTTCTGCATCCGTTCGCTTTTCATCCAACATATATCCTATAATATTTAAACAGACACTTGTTTCCAGGCTGCTCACCATCTTAGCATAAATTTCAAACCCGGAGGACTGTCGATCAACTCAACCATAACCTTACTCCTTATCTACGTTCCCTTTCAAAACCCTCCTTTTACACAACCCCCTGGTTCCATAATATCCTCTAACCAATCTCTCCAAACCTCTTCTTTCAGATTCGGGCAAGACAAAAACCAAATCATCAAGCAATTTAATAGGTAAGGGCACCCTCCACTCTCCTTCCATTCTCCATCATTCTAATAGCCACGATTCCCCCTGCCGGCTCCACTCTTTTAATTCTTTCATTAAATCCCCATTCCCATATACAAATTTGGGAGTAACCAAGAAGACATAACACATCCTTCCTCCACTGTCCGCCCTATTTGATATTAAACCAATCCACTTCCGGGACTCCTCATTTTTATTCTTACACATGCTTCACTATCGTATACATACTTTTGTTTTTATTCAGAAGCCTAACCACCCAAACACATTTAATTATCACCTGCCAATGGGGCCCTTTCCTTTATTAATCCATATATTATTAAATAATATTATATATATTATATATATATATATATATATTATAATATATTATATATTATATATATATATATATATAATATATATATTATATACATATATATATATATATACTATATATATATTTATATATACTTATGAAACCTCCTCGTGGCCCCCGGAGGTTGAAAGTCTTCCGCTCTTCCCCAATACGAGAGACGCTGGGGGTTTCAAATCCCTCCGGGGGCGTAGCAGGTTGGGGGAGGTTTATCTAACCTGGGGGCCCAAGAAATTTAAAAAACAACTGCCGGAACACGTTGGTGGCGCTGGGTTTGGGGATAGCCGGCCTTTAAAAAGTTGATTTCCCTTGTGGTCCCTCCCGTGTTTCCCCTGGCAATAGGGGTCAAAGCCAACCGTTTAAAAGGTAGTTTATATTATATATAAGATATATAATATAATATATATTATATATATATATTTAATATATATATATATATAATATATATATATATTAATAATATATATATATCTATATATATATATATATATAATATATATTATATATATATAATATATATATATATATATATATAATATATATAGTATATTTATATATAATATTATGTTTATTGATGGGACGAAATTAATCGGTCCCATCGGTGCCAATCCGGGTCCCAAAAATCGTGCATATTTTTTTCCAAAATTGGGGTCATTCGTCATCGGCCAAATTTTTCGGCCGATTATTTTGGCCGATTAATTGAACAAAATTATTAAGAATTTGGAATAATTATTAAACAAAATAATAATAAATAATAATTTTATAATATAATATATAGTAAATATGTTTAATTTTTCGGGTGGGTTCAAGGTTCGATGAAGTATTATCTCTTTGTAATCTGATGCTGATGTTCCTCTTATGATTGTGTTTGGTGGGATGGATGAAATAATGAATGATTATACGATGGGAAACCATGTGTAGAACCCATTTTTAATTTTATGAGATGATGATATATTTCTTAATTTCTTTTAGGATAATATTTTTTCCTAATTTCTTCCTGGTTATTCCCCCTTCTGGTTCTTGTTATTCTCCCTTTTTTAGTCTGGTTATTTACTCTTGGTTCTTGGTTTATTTTCCTTTTGGTTCCGGGGCTGAGGATTTGGAGAGGTTAATTTCATAGTAAATATAGGGGTTATTTCCTTTGGGTCCTGGTTATTTTTTCGCTTTTGGTCCTTGTTAATTTCTTTGGGGTCTGGTTTTATTTTCTCCTGGGTCTTGTTTATTTCCTTTGGTTGCGCAAACCCTATGTTTCTTGGTATTATTTTTCGCCCAAAATGTAACTTTTTTTTCTCTTCCTAAATTGTTTTCTCCTACCTTGGGTAATTCTTAATAATCTGGTTGGTTTATCCTTATAAAATTTTAATATTTCAACCAAAAAAAAAGGAAAAAAAAAATAATAACTAAAGGCGTTTGTAAATTGGGACAAAGCCTGCGAACTCTTTTACAGTTAATTTTACTTTTTTAAGCTAACTATTTATTTTCATTTATTTTACAATTTCTGAACCCAAATAATATTATATTATTTAGTTTTCCATTATTAATATTTTAATAATAAACTACCCGCTACGACAGTACATATATTTGTTTTTCTAACTACTGGCATAGAATATAAAATAATTATCAAACTCATACTATTTTTTTCTTTTTTTCTTTTTTTTCTATTTCTATTTTTTTCTTTTTTCCTTTTTCTTCTTATTCTTGTTTATTCCTTTGCTATGAGTGTAGTATGTCTTCATATTACGTTATTACGTTGTTAACATATTTCAGTATATTTTCTTTCTTTACACCCTCTTTTGTTAAGATGTCTGCGATCTGTTCCTGTGATTTTATCCATTTGATTTCTTCTATTTCTTTTTCCTCGATTATTTCTGTGAGATATGCCATATCTATTCTTAGTCTTTTATTTAGTACTGCCGTAGTAGTTGAGTGTAGTGCTCTTTCAAGGCTTTGACAATCTGTTCTCATCAATATTGGTAGGTTTTCTGCAGTTACTTCTTCCCATAAAGCTTTCAGATATATTCCAGCATCGGCAGCCTCACCGAAACCCAATGCCTCCGCTTCTAGAGTGGATCTCGCCACTCTCTTTGCCACCTTTGATTTCCAATATAAGGGACTCCTGTTGTTAAATTCATCTACTATACTTATTATGTACCCAATTTGAGATTGTCCATTTCCCACGTTATTAAAAGAGGCATCAGAAAAGATTTCCATTTTTGTTCTACCCTTCAGGGTAGGAATGATTATCTGGTTTTCCTTTTCTTTTACTTGTTCTATAATTTTTATTACTTTTTTCATATCTCTTGTTGTTGCCGTTTTACAAAATTTACTTCTTTCACTTACATTGTAAGATATTTCTGGTCTGGTTTGTTGAGCTATCCAGTTTAATTGTCCAACCATTGATCTGTATTCTGTTTGTTCTTCTTTATTTAATATCCCCTCTCTCCTTAAATCTTTTTTTTATCTGTAACTTTTTCATTAATTTTCTTAAAAATAGGAATGTTCTGCTCTAGGGGATAATATTCCTTTCATTTTGTTGATCCACAATTCAAACCAATGTTACAAAATTCTTTCACGTTCTCTTTTCCCTATTTCCAATTTCCTCCTTTTTGTTTTCCTCGAATTAATCTTTTTCTTCAAACTAGTATTTCTTCCCCTCCCCCATAGCAAATGAAATCGGTCCCACATTTTGCACAAATGAGGTCCGGATGATTCGGCTGTTTTTTCCTTTTCCAATAGCACTATAGTTGGTTCCAACTTGCTCTTTGTTCCTCCAAGTGATTTTATGATGTCCATGATACTTTCGTACCATATTCTTGCTGCGTCATTTAAACCGTACACAGTTTTCTTCAACTTCCAGAGGTAGTTTGTTTTTGCCTCTCTGGGAGGTTTTAAATACACATTTCTCTCTATGGGTTTACCTTGTAGATAAGCTGTTTTAATATCTAATGTTTTGCATTTCCATCCATTTTTCAGAATTACAGCAAGACACATTTTTAATGATTCGTTGGCACATGTAGGTGATTCAGTCGTTAAATCTCCTTGTTCCTCAAAACCTCGAGCAACAAGTCGTGCTTTGCATTTTCTTCTTCCGTTTTCTGATTTTTCTATAATGTTCCATCTAGTTGTAATTACTTTTTGATTCCTTTCTTGTACCGCCTCGTAGACTCCTTTCTTTTTCCAACTAATAAGTTCATCCATTTTTGCTCTATGTATTTCTTCATTTTCGAAATCTCCTAACCATGTTTCATCACCATCTATATGTTTTATATCTTGGAAATTTCTCAAATCTATCCATTTCTCATTTCCATGATCTAAATCTATTATGTTGTAGCTATCTGACCATTTTTGGCTAGTTGCTTTTCCAGCTCTACTTGTTATTCTTATTCTTAATTTTTCCTTCGATTCTTTGTCCACTATCTCATAAGATTCCCCTAATCTCACCTTCGGTGTTCCTTGTTCTTCCTCTCCTTGGTTCTCATCTTCTTCTTCTTCTTCTTCTGATTCAGGTTCTGTTTCTGATTCCGTTTCGCTTAGGTGTTCTTGCTCTTCTTGTATAACCACCCTTACTTCATCGAAATGTTTTGCCATAGGCATTCCAACTATTGGACTAGCGGGTGTTTTCTTATATTTTATGCATGTATCGCACTTGCCTACTATGTCTATTATTTTCCTTTCCAAGGTCTTCTTAAATCTTTGATACTCTTCATTCTTCTTATACGCATCATTACAAATTCCAATTAATTTTCCACTACTAGCATGTCCGAATTGTAAATGAAGTTTTTCTATTCTTTTTCCAATTATTTCCTTGTTGGTCCACCATTCCCTGTCTATTCCAAGCCACATCTTGTGCGGTTCCAGTTTCTTTATCAATGCAATCTTCAGATGTTTTTCATTCTTCCTTTTACATGGTATTATGTAGTCTGAAAAACGCTTTGCTATAACTATTCCTTTCTCGAAGTCTATTACTGCTCCTATTTTCTCTAAAGTTTCTTTTCCAATCAACCAGGGAACGTTTCCTTCTATTATTGTAGTTCTTATACTTACTTTGTTTCCCATTAATTTTGTAGGTATATCAACATTCTTTATCCCTTTACATAATGTTTCTCCAAAATGAAACGCAGTGTGGTCTTCTATAGCTTTTTTGTTCATTTCTTCAATTTGTTCTTTGGTTAATCTACTCAAAATTCTTTCCATATAAAAATTACCACACACCGTTCTTGCACTTCCGGAGTCTATTATGCCGTATATTTCGTCTTGCAGTTCCAATAAACTTTCTTGTTCTTCATCATTGTTCATTTTCCAGACACATCTTATTTCTTCTCTTTTATTGTCTTCATTTGTTTCTATTTGTTCTATTTTGTCTTTATTCTTCCAGTTCTTTGGACAATCTATTGCCCAATGTTCACTTGCCTTGCAAATATAACATGTTCTCTTATTCACTGGACATTTATTCGCCCAATGTGTTTCCGATCTACACTTAAAACATTTCGTAACGGTTCCGTATTTCTTGTTAACAGGATTCTTCTTGTCCCCTTCCATCCAACAAGCTTCTTTATTCTCTTCTTTTTCCTTTTGCTCCTGAAAAATACGTGTGAGTACGTTTTTAATATTTCCATAGCTATATTCTTCCTTGCCGCAGGCTCCCAACGCTACATGAAGATCATTTGAATTCAATTTTGCTTGTCCCAGAAGATGACTTCCTTTCATTTCCTGTGACATTTTACCACCTCCTGCATTTTCACATTCCCTGGAATATTTTTCATATCTTAGTATATAATCTTTCATTGTTTCATCTTTTCTTCTTTCAATTAGGAATAGTTTCATGGTTTTCTCCAATTTATCCATCCTACTGTCTTTTTTATATACTTCATCCAGTGTTTTTAATATCAATGCTACTCCCTCTTTATCTTTTTTTAACTTTTCTCTTTCTAAATCTATACATATTTCGTGTGCTTTACCTTTCAGTGCTATGATGATGATGATATATTCTTTTCTTTTAGATAATATTTTCCTATTTCTTCTGCTATCAACCAATCCTCCACTCGTTCTCTCCAGTCTCTGTATTCTTCTTCTTTTCCTGAAAAGGTAGGGCATCTTTCTTTACTGGATATCATCGCAATTTTACTTTCTTCCTCTTCCAATGGCATTCAAGGCGGACGGCAAGCAGAGTTGCGCACTTGTTAAATTCGTGGTAACTTACCTCTCAGATGAAGTAGTATCTCTTTGTAATCTGATGCTGATGTTCCTCTTATGATTGTTGTTGATGATGAATATGAATGATTATACGATGGGAAACAGTGTAACCCATTTTAAATATGATGATGATGATATATTCTTTTCTTTTAGATAATATTTTCCTATTTCTTCTGGTTATTCCTTCTGGTCTTGTTATTCCTTTTAGTCTGGTTATTTACTTTGGTCTGGTTATTTCCTTTGGTCTGGTTATTTCCTTTGATCTGGTTATTTCCTTTGGTCTGGTTATTTCCTTTGGTCTGGTTATTTCCTTTGGTCTTGTTATTTCCTTTGGTCTGGTTATTTCCTCTGGTCTTGTTATTTCCTTTGGTTGCGCAACCTATGTTCTTGGTATTATTTTCCAATGTCCTTTTCTCTTCCTAATTGTTTTCTCTATTCCTTGTATTCTTATAATTCTTGTTGTTTCTCTTTATAAAATTATATCAACCAAAAAAAAGAAAATAATACTAAAGGCGTTGTAATGGAAAGCCTGCGACTCTTACAGTTAATTTTACTTTACTAAACTATTTATTCATTTATTTCTACACATTTCAATAATCACTAATTATTTAATTTTCGCTAAATTTATTATATTTTAATAATAAACTACCCGCTACGACAGTACATATATTTGTTTTTCTAACTACTGGCATAGAATATAAAATAATTATCAATATATATATATATATATATTATATAAGTATAAAAATAATAAATATATATATATATATATATATTAATATATATATATATATATATTATAATATATATACTATATATATATATATATATATATAATATTGTAATGGGCCTGCTGCCATTTCATTTTTTCCCTTTCCAGATTGTGTTGCCTCGACAGATGGTCAGGGAATGACGTGGTGGTGCACACGAGACAGTGGAAGGCTTAAAGAAGAGAACCTTATACACGGGTAGTGGAGCAAAAACTCGTTTAGCCGAAAAGCTAAGTAGACGGGCTATGTGTGTTTTGATATATATATGTATATATACATATATATGTTAAAATATGCATGCCCACATTTTGGTTGTAGATATTTATTATTTCCCTTCCATTCCAGATAGGTAAAATTGAAACCAAATTGGTTAAACAGGGATAAAAAGTGAAGATTCTGTTTCATAAAATAATTTATAAATCGAAGTAGTTAATTTATTCTGCTACTCAGAGGTAACAAAATATTCTGTACCATCTTTCTGATTATTCTTCGATTTGAAGATCTAAGATTAAACAATTCCCCACATTAGGGTACGTCTTCTTTTTAGTATACCCTGTTCTTATAAGTTTACATTGATTTTCTGTTCAATATCATTGTTTATTTTTCCAATTTGCTATAATTGCGTGAGATTTGATAACTGCGTTTTCTGCAGGATCAATCTTGGGCCATACTCTCGGAGACCGATCTTGACGTTTATTAATTCCGGTTGAGTCTCATTCTGAGCTTGATGTTGGGGATCGCGGTGGATCAAGTATTTTATGAGGCATATGATCGTCGACTTGAGTGTCCCCAGTCTTTCGCCTGCTAGCCAAATGTTCACTTGCGGCTTAATAATTGCCGGAACTTATCCGAAGTTGCGCCGCTATATCATTGATGCTGGCGCTTTTAAACGTGACATTTTACCCTATTCGATACGGCTAGATTATAGTAGCCACTAATTGTTGGCGGATTATTCACTTGCATATATTCTGAGCGTCGGTACATAATATTGTGTAACCCCTCATATTTCCTGTGGTCTTTTGTATTATTTGTGAGTATACAATATGTATTTGTATATGTATTTATGACCCGTGACATAAGAAAGTATTGCTTCTATTATCGTTATGTTTGATTTTCTTCAATTTGAATATTTACCTATATTGGAGCTTATAATTGATATAACTGAATATTAATTGCTTTATACCCGAATAATGATTATTTTATAACGGTTCCGATAATTTCGTATTGTACTCTCTATGTATTACTATATATATATATATATATATATATATACATATTTTGATAGCGCGAGTTAATAATTATTAACCCGATAATTACCATATTCTGCCATCTTAAAGTTGTGCGATTTATATTTCCTCTGGCGATCCCGTTAGCGTGGATTAGCCGCTAGCCAGCCGTTAAACATATTCTGACACTCACGGGAGTGTCTGATTTAAATAATTTGTACCGATTTGACTATCAGTAACGAGAATACACCTATATTTATATAGGTTTATTGATCGTTCTGGTAATTCAATTTTATTACCTCTACGATCTGGTCAACTTCGATTGGCCCCTCTGATCTGATAGGCTGTACTATTGCTGGAATTCGTTATTTCATAAATCATATTATATTAATATTTTTTTATATTCTGAAAATGTATGGTGCAAAGCACAAGTTGTATATATGTTATTATTGTTTAATTATATATTTTTATAAGTAATTGGTGTGTCTGCGTTTTATTTAATAGATAGTCTCCTTAGTAACACCTAGAGTATCCTGTGTTCCTTCCTTCTTTCTTTTACTCTGCAAGAAAGAGTTGCGCAACGGCTGGGCTGGCGCTCTCTTGCTGATCATGTCGATCATTTTCTTTCCTATTAGCTTTCTGCGCTTAGGGTTTTCTTTTTTTTCTTTTCTCTTTTTCGACCATTGGCAGGGTTTGCCCCCTTCGCCGTAACAATATATATATATATAATATATATATATAATATCATATATATATATATAATAATATATATATATAATATATATATATATATATAATATATATATATATATCGTTGTTTCTTCGGTGCTTGCTCAACTGGACAACAGCAATAACAATCATACGATAGGTAAGAAAAGTAACCTTTACATATATATATATATATATATATTATATATATATATATATATATAATATATATATATATATTATATATATATATATATATATTATATATAATATATATATATATATAATATATATATATATTTTCTTCTTCTTCTTCTTCTTTTTATTTCCCAAGCTTGGGAGTAAGGTGCGTAGCATGCATCGGAAAAAAAAGCAGTAGAAGAATATGATAAAAGTCGCAAAAGGAAAGCCCAGCCTTACCACCCCCTGCTGTAACCATTAATTAGTGAAGAAACTTCGTCGCAGTCAAAAAATCGCACCCTAGAGCTTCATGGGACCGCGATGGACCCTCAACTATGACATCTCGTCAATGTGGGTTTCATCCCTTGGCCCAGGTGGGCCCACAACCTACCCCCTCACAAACCACGCCATCCCATCTTGGTTATACACCTTTCTCTAACCTCTACCAAATCACATTTTTCCTCCTTCAACATTTCGTTTCTGACTCAATCCACTTTTTTCTTGGCTCCAGCCGTCGGTTCAAAACACATCGCCACAAAATACATCCCGCTTAACGCAACCGACATCTTCAATCTTTCCACATTGACCACCATCTTCAACATATTCATTTATTTCTCTCATTTACCCGCTTTCTTCACACCAACAACTCTCTAATACGTTCATTCCTCAATTTATCCATTCTTTTCAAACTAGCCCACCCCTAAGATTTTCCATCTGAACACATTGAAACTTTAGATCTATTCTTCTTATTCCAGACCATAGCCTCACTACTATACAATAACAAGGTACAACATACTCATGTAAGACTAGCATAATCAAGACTTAAGTCCCTTTAGCATTCACCAACGATATTAATTGCACAAGCCACCTTCCTGCCATTCACAACTTTCCTATTACACTCTGCATCATCCGTTCCATTCTCATCCAACATATTCCTAAATATTTAAAACTCAGACACTTGTTCCAGCTGCTACCCATCTAACATAACTCTCATCAACACTGAGGACTGTCTCATCACAACCATAAACCTTACTCTTATCTACACTTTTACTTTCAAGCCCCTCCTTTTACACACCCTGACAAATCTCTCTACAAATCCTCTCAAATCTTCAGATTCGCCACACAAACCAAATCATCCGCATATATAGGTAGGGCACCTCCTCATCTGCCATTCTCCACCATTCTAACACCAATTTCCTGCCACCCCACCTCGAATTCTTCATAAACCCCATCCATATACAAATTAAATAACCAAGGAGACTAACACACCCCTGTCTCATCTGCTCTTAATCTAAACCAAATCACCATTTGACACCAATTTATTCTTACAAACGCCTCACTATCGTCATACATAATATTTTTGATTCCATCCAGAAGCCTACCACCAACAACATATAGTCACTAACACCTGCCATAGAGTTCCCTATTAAACGCCTATCATAAACGCCTGTTTGTAAATCCATAAAAAAACCTAATAGAATTTATTCTTCTTCCTCATTTTCTTAATCATTTGTTCCAATGTAAAGATTTCATCCACACATCTTCTACCACTCCTAAAACGCACTTTGTTCTTCCCCAATCAGTCCTTCAGTCATTTGACGCACTCTTTCGACGAAAATACCAGCATATACCTTCCATACAAACTCCAATAAACTTATTCCCGCTATAATTTCTAAGTTCCCCTTATCTCCCTACCCTTATATAAGGGTACTATTACTCTCTCCTCCAATCCTGGAATAATACCCTCCATAAACGCTTTATTACCCAACTTCCAAATCCAATCAATCCCATTTCGCCCTCGTCTATACTATATATAATATATTATATACTAATATATATATATTATTATAATATATATATATATATATATATATAATAATATATTATACTATATATATATATATATTATATATATATTTATATATATTTATATATATATTATCGCCTGTGTGGTGGGGGAAAGAATTGCACACATCGTTGTCCTGCGTGTCGGTAGGAGCCCACTAAGGGACGGTGATAGTTGGGTTGGCTGCTACTACCATCTATTTCTTGCCAGGAATGCTAATGCAGGCCTCGGAGAAGGTAGTGATCGCCGTAAACGGCCTTCTAATCTTTCGGCGAAAACTGTATGAATCGTATGGGTACATGGAATGTCAGAGGAATAATGGTTGAGGAGAAGAGGTGAGAGAGGTGATGGAATGTTATTTTAGAAAAGGGCAAATTTGTTTGCTCGCTGTGACAACAAAGATGAAGGAAAAGGTGAAATTGAGTGTGTGATGTGAAATGTGTGCGTGCTGGTGTGGAGAGAATGAGAGAGGGAGAGGAGTTGCAATTTTGATGAGTGATCTGTGGTATATGAAGCTATGGTAGACTTTGATTGTGTGAGTCCTAGAATTCTAATGGTTAAATTTCAGTTTGAAAAGGTCAAGGTATGTGTGGTTGTGCACGTATGGTCCCACTGAGGGAACGTTTGGAGAGTACGAATTTTTTGGATAATCCTGAATGATGTTACTGGATGGGGTGAGTGGAGCTTTCAGATTGATAGTTATTTGGGGAACCTGAATGGTTGGATAGGTGATCAAAAAAGGGATGGTTAACAGGTGGTTTTGGGGTGGCGGAAGAAAATGAGATGGTAGGAAGGTGATTGATTTCTGTGAAGAGAGAGGTATGTGTGTAAAGTAATACTTTCTTTAAACCAGAGTACCCATAAGTATACTAGAGTTGGTGTAGGTAGAGATGGTATCGAAGTGAAAAAAGTATATTGATTTAGTGTTTGTGAAGAAGGGAATGTTGAGGTACGTGTTGGATTTAAATTAAGTTAGGGGTTTAGGAATGGGATTATCGGATCATTATGTTGTTCTAAATGTAAAATTAAGTTAGTGGGGCTTGGATGGAGTAAGGAAGGTGATACGAAAAGGAAGTAAGGTAAAATGGAGTGAGAAAAGTTAAGTGAGCAAGATAATAAGGATAAGTATGTAAGAGCGCTCGCTAGTAAACCGGTTGAATGACAAGTTGATTCTGAACAAATCTGGGGGCAATGAAGGAAGCAATTGTTAGTAGTGCAAAGGAAGTATGTGGATGTGCTAAAGTAGGAAGTAAGAAATGTTAACAGTGAATGGTGGAAAAGAGAGGTGATACAATCGGTTAATGGTAAAAAAGAGCGAAGGTGAATGAGCTAAGAAAGGCAAATGATGAAGACTCAATGAATGATGCTTGGAATTATAAAAAGAGGAAAAAAAGAAATACTAAAAGGTGGATAAGTAGGAGAAAACAAGAGGTAAATGACAGTTTGGAAGGAGATGAATGGGGACTTACAAGGGAAATAAAGTAGCTCTTCTGAAAGGAAGCACGAAAGGTTAAGAATGAGAAATAGGGGAATCTGCTTAGAAATAATGATAGGGATGGTGCTTTTTGTAACTGATGAGAGAGGGTGTGAGAGGAGTGTGGAAAGAACACTTCGAGAAAATCTGAACAATATTAACAGTAATGAAGAGGATAGTGATGTGTGTGGGTTTGAATGGTGCAAGAAGAATAGGTATTTTGGGGATGAGGTTATTAGTAAGGAGGAGGTAATGGGTAAGAAGTGAAAAAGTTGAAGAATGGTAAACTGCTCTGCAGGTATAGATGAATTACTGGTGAAATGATGCAAGAACGGAGGCGAGATGGTGGTTGATTGGATTTGGAAGTTGTGTAAATAAAGCGTTTATAGAGAGAGTATAGTTCCAAGGGATTGGAGGAGAGGGATAGGTACCCTTATATAAGGGTAAGGGAGAAAAGGGGAACTGTAGAAATTAATAGGGGAATAAGTTATTGAGTGTGGTAGGGAAGGTATATGCTGGTATTTTGGTCGAAAGAGGTGCGTCGAGTGACCCTGAAGGACTGATTAGTGAAGAAGAAGGTGCGTTTAGGAGTGGTAGAGATGTGTGGATCAAATTACTTGA
>JABUQX010096335.1:0-2500 GCA_015478945.1 Trachelipus rathkii
AATCTGAATTGAATTCCCAGCTTCTTTGAGGCCATTTTAGCAACCAATGTGATATGAAGTTTCCAAGACAGTTCACTATTTATGTTTAGTCCAAGAATGTTTATGTTGTTTAAAGTAAGACATTAGAGCCGTCCAAGTGGGATGGGAAAGTTGGAGGTGTTTTAGAAAGGGAGATATGAAGAAGTTGAGTTTTCAAAGAGTTGAATTTAACAAGATTGCGATTACCCCACTGAGTAATCCCTACCAGATCAGCAAGAATTGAATCAAAAAGCTGTAGACGAGAGGAAACTCTAGAAACAAACGAGGGAGCACAATTGAAATGAGTGGAAGAATGGAGAGTTGAGTCATCGGAATAAGAGTGAACAGAGTTAGAAGTGCAGCTAAGAAGATCGTTGATGAAAACTAGGAATAAAGTTGGAGGTAAAACAGAACCTGATGAACACCACAATTAATACTAAGATAGGAGGAAAGGGTTGCTCCATCAACAAGATCTGAAATGGAACGATCTGAAAGAAAACTAGACAAAAGTAAGCAAATCGAAGGAGGAAATTCAAAGGAAGGTAGCAATATATATATATATATATATATATATATATATATATATATATATATATATATATATATATATATATATATATATATATATATATATATATATATATATATATATATATATATATGCTCCAACTATATATATATATCTTTCTTTATATATAGAACTCTCTGCTCTCTCTCTATATATATATATATATATATAATATAACCAACATATATATATATATCAGAGGCGAATCCTGCACTCGTGCTGCTCGTACTCAGCACGAGTTAACATTATAGAAACAATCTATTTTTGCAAATTTCATACTGTTACGATAAAATTCTCTTATATTTTGACGAAAGTTGGTCAAAGAAATGAAATAATTGCATAATAAATATAAAAGATTATGCAAAATTAAAACAAAAAAGGTAAGAATAACCGCTATTAAATAACGCTTTTAACCCATTAAAAATGGCGGCAGTTCATGCCCAAATTGAATGGCGGAGATGGTGTCTGTGAATTTAGAGTACAAAATTGTTTATAAA
The DNA here is from genome assembly GCA_015478945.1 of Trachelipus rathkii. NCBI lineage: Eukaryota > Metazoa > Arthropoda > Malacostraca > Isopoda > Trachelipodidae > Trachelipus > Trachelipus rathkii. Next base: position 1,084 of record JABUQX010096335.1, read on the forward strand.
TACTATATTTATAAATAATATGTTTAAATACTATACATAATAAATAATAATTTTATAACAAACAATATTTAATAAAACAAATAAAATAATAACGAAATTACTAGAATACTTAAAAATAATGAAAAGAAAATAGTTATTTAGGTTAAATACTGTTTATAAATAAAGTTTATTAATACTCTACATAATAAATAATAATTTTATAACAGAAAATTTAATAAAACAAATAAAATAATAAAGAAATTACCAAAATACTTAAGAATAATGGAAGGAAAAGAGTGACTTTAAATAAAGTCATGGAATTAAAGTTAATCATGGAATCAACTATAGAAAACGTTTTAGATAAAGAAAACGTTTTAGAAGGAATAGCTACTATAGTAGTAATAAGTACGACATAGGGAGTGCAACATTGCAAATGTTACCAAGCAACATTGCAATGTTGCACACGCACGCGTAGCGTGCGTACATATGATTGTATTTATGTATGTAATTTTATGTACGTATATGAGTGTATATATTATTATTATTATTATTATTTACCCTACCCCCCTTTTTTCCCCTACCCCCCTTTTATATTTTCGTATGTGTGCGCACCGTAGGTGCGCACATTCGAGTGTATGTTGATGACGCAGTCATCAACATTACACGAGATGTGATTTACACACATACACATTCACACACACACACACACGTTACCCCCTCCCCCCTTTTTTTCTCCCCCACCATCTCTTTACCCCCAGCTCTTAGTTGTTGTCATTGCCCCTACCCCGCTTTGTCTGTTGCCATGACCTACATCATCATCACCTACTCTCTCTCGCCTGCACACACACGCACGTTTCCGCGCGCCGTTTCGCCCCGCCGACTTGGTCCCGCAGCCTTCGCACCGATCCGCTTTCCGCCCTCCGCCACCGCCTCTGCCGCCGCCACCACCGGTTTCGCGCGTTGGTATACTCGTTTCGTCTTTCGTTCGCATTGTCATTGAGGAGAGAGGGTTTTTTTCTCTACCCCTACTTTCCCCCATTCTCTTAACTCCCACTATAAAATTGGACAGGATAGGAACTCGAATCCTGTCCTTACGGCTGCTCCAGCACGGTGATCGGCAGGTAAGTCTAGGACTTAACTGACCGTGCTAAGCGGCCTTTCAGACCTTATTTGAATTCATCTTTATATACAAATTTGAGTTCAAATTGTGTATTAAAATATGAAATAAATGAATAAAAATTTTCTTTCCCATGCATGCTTTGTGAGCTTCAAGGTGAATTAGGCTAATGAGGTTTGTGGTCAAAAGGGCTTAAATCGGAGAAAAGGTAATCCCTTTTAGTTCACGGTTAATTACCTTTCGTCCGATATTCTGACCGATAAGATTACGCCCTGGGCTATAAAAGAAAGATGCAGTTTTCTTTTAAATTGAAATACACTG
>JABUQX010096336.1:0-2500 GCA_015478945.1 Trachelipus rathkii
TATATAATATATGTTGGAAGAGTGGTGAGGTACCACAGGATTGGGAGGATGGTGGTTTCCCCCTGTATAAGGGGAAGGGGATAGGGATGGAATGTGGGAATTATAGAGGTATATTGTCTTTCTAAGTGTGGTGGGAAAGTGTATGGGAGAATACTGATTGAGAGAGTGAGAGTTTTAACGGAGGGGAGAATTGGGGAAGAACAAGGGGGATTTAGGGAGGGAAGAGGGTGTTTGGACCAAGTGTTCACGCTAAAGATGCTTGTGGAGAAAGTATAGAGGAAGAGGGAAAGTGTATGGTGTTTTTTAGATAGACATAGAAATGTTCGCAAATAGGATATGAGGTGGAGAGAGGGGTGAATTGGGTGGAGGCGTGGTTGGAGGAAATATGAGGTGGGGGGCAAGATTAGGTAATGGTATGAGGGCCTTTTATAGGAATAGTAGAATGTGGGTGAGAGTGTTAGGAGGGGAGGGTGAGATGTTTGGGGTGGTGAGAGATTTGAGAGTCAAAGGGGGGGTTGTTGGGGGTAAAAAAAAAATGTTCCAAAAACCGGGTGGCGCCGTGGCTTTTCAATTTGTTTATGGAGAGTGTTGGCAGAGGGGTGGGAGGGAGGGGAGGGAGGGTGATTGATGAATGGGAATACGAGCGGGATACCGAAGAGCTACGACGAATACTAAGTTGTGGCGAGAACGCGGAAAGGGCTGAAGCTGAGTATTTGTGAGGGTTTTAGAGAGAATAGTTATGGACAATAAGTGGGCTTAAAATAACCAGGTAAGAGTAAAGTGTTAGTGTTTGAGAAGAGGAAGAGGGAGGGGGAGGGGTCAGGAGGTTGAGTAGGAGAAGAGATGAAGTAGATATTTAGGGAGGACTTGGGTAATGGGGAGGATGAAGGAGGAGGATAGAACTAGGTAGGAGAAGGAAATGAAGCTTTGAGTTAGTCTGAGAGAATTATGGAAAGGGGGGATTATCACAGAAAGTTAAAAAGTTATGTTTGAAAAAATTGCGAGTACCAGCGTGTGTATGGGTTGTGAAAACGTCGGGGGTTGCAATGCAGGTCCACGAAGAAGTTGGAAGTATTTGAAATGAAGGGGAGAGCGGTTTGTGGGGGTAGCAGAAGGGAGAGGAATAGGAATAGGGTGTGAGGGAGGGATGTGATTGGAGGAATGGGTTGGTGGGAAGAGCGAAGAAGGGAATGTTAAGTTGGTATGGGCATCTAGTGAGAATGGAGAAACAGAGAGTGTTAGGAGAGTGTGGGAGGCGGAGGGGATAGGAAGTAGAGGAAGGGGGAGACCAAGAAGGAGGTGGATGGATGGAATAAAGGAGATGCTTGGAGGAGGGAGGGATGAGGGAGGAAGAGGGTAGGGTGTTGGCGAGAGATAGAGTGGGGTGGAGGAGTTGGGTGAGGGCGAGATGAGAGGAAGTGTGAATGAGTGAGGCTGTACGTACCACTACCCCGCTCAAGGGGGAAAAGTGTAAGTAAAATAATAGAGAAATAAAAATCGATATATATAGTAGATTTTAAGTATAATATATAAGTATATAATATATATATATTATATGTATATATATATATAATATATATATATATATATATTATATATTCATATATATATATGAATAATATAATATATATATGTATATATATATATTATATATATAAAGTAATGAATAATCAGTAGAAACTTAAAAAACCCGCACAAACACGCACACACCTCGACGCACACGAAAAATACTAAATGAGTAAAGTAATGTAAAACTAAATTTCAACAAAAATGTTTAAACTTTTCATTTGAATTTAAAACGCAATTTAATCAAAAAAATTATTATGCAAATTATATTATTAAGAATTGATTATATATATATTATATATAATATATATTATATAATATATATATATATTATATATATATTATATATAATTATATAAATATTCATATATATATATATATATATATTATATACATATATAATATATATATAATATATATATTATAATCTATATATATGTATAAACAATTTATTATATAATATATATATATATATTATATATATATATATATATATATATATATATATATATATACTGTATAGTGGTATAAATTTCTAGAATAAAAAGAAGAATGTATCCTTTTTCTTCTTGGATATAGGAGACTAATGAGGCATAAGGAAAATACAAAAATAAAACAAGAAGTATTAATGAATTTAAGCAGTAAACAGTAAATAACACTTAAGGAGAGGATTTCATAGAAAAATGTGGCTCATTGTCATGATTGGAAAAAAAAATTTATACTTTAAAATTAAGGACTAGTTTCAACACTAATTCGGAACTTCTCAAAGAGAAAATTTAAAAATAAAACCATATGGATTTTTATAATATATTAGTTTTAAAAGAGTCTTAATGAAACCTTTGAATAGTCATTTAATATATATAATTGCACCTAATCATCGGAGGAATATTAAGTTGCATATACTATACTATAATGTATAGAGACCATATATATA
>JABUQX010096336.1:12500-20000 GCA_015478945.1 Trachelipus rathkii
CCTAAATATATTCCTAATCAGGCTAAGATAGGTATAAACCAAAATTAGAAAATATAGATTATATCTTAGACCATGCGTTAAAATCTAAATTAATTAATATTGACAGATCAACTTTTATCGAAGCCATTAAATGTTGTTTTAATAATTTCAGAGAAGAAAATAGTCTTTGCTCTTTGCAAATTTTAATTGCTTGATCAGAGAGAAAACATTGGTAAAATTGCAAATATAAGTCTTGAATTTCAGGAAAACCATCAAAAATTTACAAACACCTTGTCCTTAGAAACAGGATCGCTTCTGCCAATCTACTCTCATTGAAACTCTTAATATTATTATTTATATATATTGAGGACTTGTCGAAGTTGGAGGCGGTATATTTAATAGAGAATACAAACTCTCAGAGCGTTATAAGAGGCTCAATATAATACTGTGCTCAAACGGCTTTTTCTTTCAAAATTACAATAATATTGAGACTTTGAGGATTTTCTGTAAAATGTGTGTGTGTGTGTGTGTGTGTGTGTGTGTGTGTGTGTGTGTGTGTGTGTGTGTGTGTGTGTGTGTGTGGGAGAGAGAGAGAGATGAGAGAGAGAGAGAGAGGAAGAGAGAAGAGAGAGAGAGAGAGAGAGAGAGAGAGAGAGAGAGAGAGGAGAGAGAGAGAGAGAGAGAGATGAGAGAGATTAGATAGAGAGGAGAGTGAGAGAGAGAGAAGAGAGAGAGAGAGAGAGAGAGAGAGAGAGAGAGAGAGAGAGAGACTAATCATATTTGCTTAAAGTTAGTATGAATGAAATTATCAGATTTGTTCATGACAGACGACTGCGAAGTCGATATATTGATGTATATATGCTTTCCAATATTTTCGGTTTGTATTAAAATAAGACTAATTTATTCTTTAAAAGTTATAATTTTAATTTTAAAATTAAAGCTCACAGTTAATTTTCTTACCATTGAACATAAACATAAACTCAGTTTGATAATAAACTCATGTCTATTTCAATTTGCTACCAATAAACACAGCTTATATTTTATAGAATGTTATTTCACTTTTCAACACTGTAAACCTATGAGGTAAAATCGGATAGCAACCGTTTCAAACGTTAAGTACCCTGTGAAGTGAATTTCTGTCAAATAAAAAACAACCAACAGGGAGCCAACGAATAAAATATTCAACACTAATGGCCGACGAAAAGCCTGACGAAAATTCGAATTCTAAGGGTTTAGAATTCTAAAGGATTAAAATAAAGCTAATCGATTTTTGATTTTCTTAGTTTTTCGTGTTTATGTGAAAATAACTAAAGGAGATGTGATATTTTCTGGATATTAGTCAAATGATGCGAAGAGAGTGTACGGATATGTGCCATTATTCACGGACATGGAGGGGTATATACGAGTGGTAGGCTCTTTCCCCTTTTTCACAAGAGATAGATTAGAGTAGATAGAGTATGATAGAAGTAGACTGAGACGCTCGAGGAGGTGAGAGTTGAGAGTGAGTCAATAAGATCGGATCCTGTTTTACTTCCATTATGGTTCAAACAGACCGATAACCCAGAGGCAGTTTGTTAATCGTTGCTGTTGAAGCGTCAATTTGTTGGCTAATTTTACAGCGGCATTTTCAAATGGTTCCTCGTGTCACGAATATACTTACCGGTGATTCGTTCAGATAATTCCTTCTCAATTTTATCAACTTTTCATAACATCCCAACCGTTCACTTACATAATTTAAGAGTTTCCCAATGATATATATATTATATATATATATATATATACTATATTTTGGACATACATACATCTAAAATATTATTTGCATACAAATCAGATTATACATATCTATATATTATTTATAATATATATTATATAATATATATATAGATATATAATATAAACATATATTAATGATGTGGATAATATATATTAAATATATATAATATATATATAAATATTCTGGACATAAAATTCAACGCTACCATTTTTAAAGCTGTTCTTTTCAATACATGACCTTTGATGGTTATAGAAACGTTTTAAAGAAATTACAAAAATAAAATGTCTTCAAAAATTTATTTAAAAGAAAACTCAACTGAAAATTTTTCCATTACTTTGACTATGAAATTTATTAAAGAAACAAATATTTATTTTACTTGTACTAATACAAGAATTTTTTAATTTTTTTTTTTATTTTCTGTAATGTAGTAAAAATACTAAGAAAAGCAAAACTTTTAAAATATTAAGTAAAAAACCCTAAGAGTTTATCAAACTATTTTTGGTTTATATATAAGTACCATCAAGAGTGGACAAATTGGAACTGAGAATGGCAGAATGTCCCACGAAACTTATTTTCAATTTATTTATTTTTTTTTCTCCTGAACGTTTTTGACTAGTAAACAATTAACTTTATCATCATTTAATATCTAAATAGGAACCACTCAAAATTTCGGTTCGAATTGATTTCTCCGGGTTTCATACAAAATCAAGTTTAGCTATATCTTTCATATTTATATGAAATATAACGCATAAATTCTGTATGGAGTTTAATGTACAGTAATGAGTTATTCATTGATTTAGTTATACATTTAGAATTAATACATTTTTCTAATAGTATTTATCATAAACATGTTTATTGTTTCTGTGTCATTATATGATTTATATTTTTTATATGCATTTTATTTAATTCATAATTCAAATGATTCAGTGGTACCTTTTCTGGTAGCATAATATTATATTATTTTTGTATCACACAAAAGAGTTTTCTCAAACTGTCGAATATTTCTTTAAACTTGTAAAAGAGCCAGTTAAATTAAGTGGGTTGTTTATAAATTATGTAACGCATGAAGGTGTTATAAAGTGCTACAAAAGGATATGGTGATCTCATTTATTGGGTTACGTAACCCATCAAAGTCAGATTTTTAAGCCTAAATAGGCTATATCAGAGTAAATATATTACTGTCAAATGTTCAAAAAGTAAAATTAATTTTTTTTTCTATAATTTTGTAAAAAGTCGTACTGAAATGTTTTTGAAAATATTCCTTTTATTTTACTTTCTGAAAATGAAACCGGGAAGCATCAGTTTTCAGCGTTACGCAATTATCCATATTGGGGGAGGGGGGGTTACAGGTAGTAACATTACAAGGTAGGTGTAGAAGGGAGGGAGTTAAAAAAAGTCCCAAATCTGTGTTAATTTAATTATGGAAAGCAGTTAACTTGATTTACAATTATAATGGATGTTACACCATACATGTTCTTCAGTTAGGTATAACTTTTTAATGTAATAAAGAAATTTTTTGTTAAACCATGTATAAATGAAGATGATGCCCTAATAAAAACAACACAAAAGTTGAAAAAGTTTGGCACTCCTTGACGGAAAGCAGTATCTAGTGTCCACCTAGTTTTAGAACATTACTGAATTGTATATATATATATATAAATTATATATTCTTTTTAAAAAGAAATATACAATCTAATAACTTTTGAAAAAACAATAGAGATGGCCCTAGAGATTTACATGAGGTATGTTGTTTATTGTGTTATTGCATAGTTGTAAACCTATGGTCAGGAACAAGAGGTATGGATCTAATGTACAATGTGCTCAGATAGACAATCTTAGGGGCGTTTCAGGTGTGAGAAGAATTGATAAATGAGAATGAACCCATTAGGGATGTGTGGTGTGAAGAAAGAAGTAATTGAGAGAATAAATGAAAGCATGAGATGGTTTGGTCATGCGGAAAGGATAGAGATAGTCGGTTGGTTAAGTGGATGCATGGTGGCGAGTGTGCTCGAAGTGACCGCTTGGAAGACGGAAGAAAAAAAAGTGAATCGAGTCAGTAAAGGAATGCCCGGAAGAGAGGAATGTGAATTTGGTAGAGGCGAGAAGAAAGGTGCATAATAGGAGTGAAAGGCAGGGTTTTGTGATGGAGTGTGGTTGGAGCCCACCTGGTCAAGGAAAGAACCCTACATTGACAAGATTGCCAATGTGAAGTCTCCCCAGTAGCCGTGAAGCCCTAGGGTTGATTTTATTGATGCGACGAGTTCTCCGCTAAAGGGGGTGCCTATGGGGTGGGGCTTCTTTTTATTGCGTCGTCTTTCTAAGACAAAAATTTTCTGTTTCCAGTGCATGCTAGGGCACCTTACCCCTAATCTTGGGGAGAAGGATGATATATATATTATATATAAATATATATAATAAATATATATATATATATTAAATTATATAATTTATTATATTATAATATAATATTAATAATTATATTATTAATATTAATATATAATATATATAATATTATAATAAATCATATATATATATTAAATATAATTATATATATATATATATATAATATACAATACCATATATATACATATATAATAATATATATATATATAATATAAATTTCTATTATTAGTTTTGATATATATGTTTTTCTATCTTTTTGGCTTGTAAGGAGCTTTTGGCGTGCTTATGCTACTCTAACAATAGCTTTGATAGGTACACACTCAGATTGTGCCATGTTTGATAGCAGAAAAATAAGTATACAGTAATTATTATGGAAACTTAAATTATTTCCAAAATAAAATAGCAAATTTTTTTTTTTACTAAAACACGATAAGATTAAATTTTAAGTTTTACTTTATATATTTAAAAAAATAAAAAAAGAGAATTTATCAAATTAATTATTTAAAACATATTAATTCAATGAAGAATGGGTATTTCAGCAATGTTTGTGCTCATCGTTTTATCCCCTTTAAAGTGATAAGTTATTTTAAAACCAACCAGTAGAATCGCTTTAAAGATATTGAAAATAAACCTCAATAAAGGAGTGCCCAAATGGGATATACAAACAATATTTTAGATGTTTTAATTTATATATTCGATTATATTTTTGAATGTAATAAATATAAATATTTTTTTTTTTGCAAAAAAAAGCAAAGCTTTTTTTTAATAATACGATAAGTGATGAGTTAATATACAACAACAATAAATAACTAAGAGTTGTAATAAATGTTATAGTCAAAAAAACAAAAGAATTAACTTTAGCTTACTTTTATTTTTCAATTTTCAAAGAGACGGATAACGGATTAGCTAAATTACTCTCTTTTCAGGTAATTGGAGTAACGAAGGTAACGGCATTACACTTTTTGAGTAACCCGATTCCTACACACTATTATATATAATATATATATTATATATATATTGATATCTATATATATATAATATATATATATATATAAATATATATATTATATATAAATATATATTATATATATATATATATATATATATTATATATTATAATGGCCAACTTTACTTATGTACGCACATATCTCGAGAACTCGATACTGTAAAAAATAAACGAGCGCCCCCTGCCAACAAATACATATTTGGATCAGCGTATAAAGCTTACTGGCTTTAGTTAAAGAAGAAAAAAAATAATGGTATTTTGCGTTTTGTTTTACGTTACTTAGGTTTTATGTTTAATTAGGGTTAGGGATAAAGCTAGGTAGATTTATTCAGGTTAGGTAAGGTTACATTAGCTTAGGTTTGGTTAGGTAGGTTACGTTTGGTTAGGTTTAGGTTTACGTTAGGCTTATTTTCCTCTCTATGGGAGGGGTTTCCAATCAAAAATTTCGTATTATTAATTACTTTTTCTTATTGTAACCAAATTTACAATTATTCATATTTACATTTTTAAAATTTTTTTTAACAAACATTTAAAATTTATACGCTGATTCCAAAATATGTAATTGGTTTTCATGTAAGTAGTATCTGCGAGGCTATTGGCGACATAATGTACGTAGTTTCACCCTATATATAATATATTATTAAATATATAATATATATATATAATTATATATTATATAAATATTATATATATTATATATATATATAATATCTATATATATAATAATATAATACATATGAAGAGGCCAAAGCGATCTTCTAAGAAAGCCTGAAATCTATGTATCCTTTTATTATTATAAACAAAACATTGAATAAGCTTGAAATAACTAAGGAGCCATTAAATTAACAACGTAAGGCCCCTTTAGATCAAAGAAGAATTTAAAATCAACGTGAATCTAAAAAAACTGACTAAAAAGATTAGTGGAAGTTTATTTCGTAAACAATATGGAGATCGTTTTCCCCCAGTCATTCACCATTAGAGTCTGAAAACCAATTGAGACCTTTTTAAAATAAATGGCTCCACTCGTTAAGGAATAAAGAAAAAGGATCTCTATTTAGCTTGGATTGGATTTAGGAATGTTCAATGATTGTAAGATGATTAGGGGAGTGATTAGGATTGATTATTGATTCGTGTGTGGTATGAAATGGGTCTAAGGAAACATTAATGAGATTATGTGTCGATGACTCTCAATAACCAATATTTTAACAACAGGATCTATAAGATTAATATGTACATATGTACAATATTGTAATCGATGAATTTTGGAATGTACATTATTTACTAGATATAATTAATTTAAATTAACATCCAAATTGTTGCAATAAACAATTAAGACGAACAATATGCATTAAACCAGATTATTTAACAAATGAATTAATTTACTTATAATTATTTCAAATTACTTTTCCAATTTGAAGGTAAATTTTTTAATTATTTATAATTAAAATGAAGCCAATTAATTAATATTCGCGTACCTGTTTGGGCACTACAAAGTTGTCTGTTTGTAATACTGTGGTCTTTTGATAATTAATTTAGTAATAATTCATCAACTGGGAAAATTGGAAAACAATGTTTTTCTCTTTCCACCATTTTCTTCGCTCTAACCTACAGCACACACACAAACAACCACACACACTAATTACTAATTAATAATATATATATATATATAATAATATATATATTATTATATATATATATTTAATCTATATATATAATATTATATAATTATAATATAATAAGTAATTGAGCTATCGATGTTTGTTTCTGAAATTTTATCTTTTCTTCTTAATTGTTGTATATTATAAATTAGGGTTTCTTCCCCATCTTAACAGCTGATTGGGTCATACTAAGGATCCCAAATGGGATCCGCTCTCAGTGTTATCTACCCAAACTGATTTTGTTCACCGTACTCTTGAATCACAATTTACTTTTTAAAAGAGCTTAGTTCACACTTCAAGTCATGATTATTGAAGGGAGGTCTTTTCTGAAGTTAAAAAAGATAGAGTGTTTGGTAACATTACATAACAATGGAAAAATGATGGGTAAAATGATTGAGACATTATTTATTAACCATAAGTAACAAAATCAGAAGAAGAGTAGCACTTTTGATAATTCATAGTAACAACACGAAAGCAAATGACAGTAACGCAAAGATAGAGACTTTTAACCAAATAGTTAACAATTGACAGTACTAAGTATATGCTTTGTTGTTCTTTGCTAAATTAAAAGATAGTCTCTAATTTAATTAATCAAAGCTTTTGTTCGGAACAATTATATTATAAAATTAGGAAATATATAATTATTATATATATATAAATATATATATATATATATATTA
>JABUQX010096336.1:27500-30000 GCA_015478945.1 Trachelipus rathkii
ATATCTATATATATATATATATATATATATATATATATGTAATAATAATAATATATAATAATAATATATTTATATGCTATATATATATATATATATATAAGAGTATCTTGGGCTCAATAGACATAATACCAAATATTTTTCCAATTTGCCATATATATATATATATATATATATATATATATATATATATAGCATAGAATATAACAATATTATATATATATATGTATATAGCATATATATAGCAATAACATAATATATATAATAACATAACGCACTCTTTGCTGTATATATATATTTATATATATATATATGTATATATAACATAATATATAATATATATATATATATATATATATATATATATATGTAATAACTATATATATATATATATATATATATAATATATTTATATTTATATATATGTTCACTGCTTACTTCTGCCCCTGGCCACCTCAATTGGAGGGCCACACTGCTTTCAGGAAGCCGGCCACCGCTCATGGGCGGTTCTACAGGTCGAGAAGGGAAGACAGAGAAGTCGGCACGGGGGCGTCGAGAGCGGAGCACCCCAGAAGGAAGAGGTGTTATTGTGGCCCTGGGAAATGTGACATCTGGTGCAGGTGAGGAGGTAACATTGTCTAGTTTGAATATATATTTATATTGGCAGAGTTTTGGGTGGTGACCTGATCTGCTCTGGGTGAGTCAATTTGGCCTCTTCTGGACAGGGTTTCTTCTATAGGGAAGTTTTTGGGAGTGGGGGTTTGGTAGAAGTTGTTATTAGCGGCAGGTTTTGTAGGTACGTAATTGCTAGGTGTGTATAGATATGTTTAAGCCATGACCTATTGGGAGAATGAGGGGGAATAATGTTAAAGATGTCATTATAGAATTTAGCTGATGAAGAGGGTGGGGATTTTAGTCTGTGTCGGGGGGAGTTGGAGAATATTTGGTGACATGGGTGTGTTGGATTTTAAGTTTTCTGGTAGAGTTGAGTCCCCACCATCTCCAGGTGGTGAAGATAGGAAAGGATGTGAGATATCGTCTAGTGCCAACTGTTGGATGGGGGAGCTAGTTTAGTGCATCCAGTGTGCTCTGAGGGCGGTGTTTTTGTGTCATTGGTAATTTTTTTTTAGATTTAATTTTTTTTTACAATAGGAACCATGCGGGGGAAGCATAGTTTATGTTTGTTCTGAGGGCTGTTTACTCGAGTAATTGGTAAGGGTGTGTTTCCACTGTCACTTTAAAAGGATTGTGTTAAGAAAAGGGTTCGGAGGTATTTAGTTTCCGTTGGGTTGAAAGGTGATTTGGTCGATGTGGGGGAGAACGTCATGTGTGTCATAGGTAAGTCCCTAATATTTTTGGGGTTTTGCTTAGGGGGAGGTTGTTGTTCAGGAAAACTATTGGGTGGAGTGAAGATTGGTGGCGGTCAGTGGTTAGGAGGGTGATGGAGGATTTGAGAGGGGAGGCGGTCATTCTATTGGAGAGTAACCAGTTTTCTAATTGTTGTAAGTATTCTTGGGTGTGATGAGTGGCTATATTTACGTCTGGATGTTGAGAAATGAGGCTGATATCTGCGTATGTGATAAGTTTGGTGGATTGGTGGGTAGGGATGGGGGGCAGGTCTGCTGTGAAAAGGTTGAAGAGAATGGAGGAGAATAGCGCCCTGTGGGGAAGCGTTTTGTAATTTAATGGAGTGGAAGAGATTGTTTTTGTGGAGAACTTTGGCAAAACTGTTGGCGGTTGGTAAGAAAATTAGGAAACCATTTTTTTATGTCATTATTTTCTAAGGGGGATTGAAGGATTTTTTGAATGAGAATGAATTTGGGGACAGAGTCAAAGGCTTTGTTGATGTTGATTGCTGAGAGAATGGATCTATGGGATGGGGATTGGCTGAAGCCTAGCTGCCAATGTTGGGTAAAGGGGTAAATCAAATGTGGGTAAAGGTCTATATACATATATATATATACCATAACTAATATACTCTCTATATATATATATGCTAGCTGCTCACTATACTGCTGCTGCTCTTTCTGCTCTCTTATATATATATATATATATACCATATATCTTATAATATAATATGAAGTATATTATTATATAAGACATATAAATATATTGATATGAAGTATATATATATATATAGTAATAATAATAATAATATATATATATGCATATATATAGTATATGTGTGGTAGAGATAGATAATATATATATATATATATATATATATATATATATATATATATATATATATATATATATATATTATATATATAATATATATATATTTAACTTTTTTATGTATATATATATATAAATATATAAAGTAAAATGTAATAAATAAATATATATATATATATATATATATATATATATATATATATATGGTGCCCCAGAATGAAACGGTGCCATTTCATATACTGGTACATTGATGGAAAATAGGAGCATATTACTCTATACATGTATGCTCGTTAACGTTTCGTTACGGAGATACAGCTCACACCAG
>JABUQX010096337.1:0-16568 GCA_015478945.1 Trachelipus rathkii
CTTCGAAGTAGTACTGTTTTTTTTTGCATCATCCTGACGTCTTAATTTCAGTCGTCGCGGTAGAAAGAAAAGGTGAGATACGGATAACAAAGAAGCACGCGGACGTAGGCGGCTTCCGTGGCTGTGAAAAGCGATTCACCTCTGCAGCATCAGCAAAATGTAAGTTTTCTTAGCTACCTGCTCGTAAAAGTTTTTCGACTTCCTCGGTGTTGACATCCAGGCAGTTGGGGAGACCGTTCGTCTTGTTAGTCGAATGCTGTCGTTGACCCGTATAGTAAATTCTATTTTAAAAATAGAACGAAAAAGCTGGTTATAAAGTCGAACTTTTACGAGAGATTGGGCTAGAAGACTAATAACACTTTGCGCTCTTGCTGCACGTGGTGCTTTCTCTCTCTCTTTCAGTTTCGGTGTCGTCTTCGTCGGCATATCCTCTTCTCACTGACGGTGAATTTAAGACGTCAGCTGCTCGGGTGCAACTAGGACGTCGATTGGCTTAGAAACCTCGCAACTTGCTGCTCGTCCCTATTTAGCTATATCATAGGGATCTGTCTCTGTTTGGGACGTTCCCGTCGTCGTCGTCAAAGAGAGCGAGGTTGGGTTCCCTTCTCTCTCTGTCGTCGTCGGCGGCGAACACAACCCACTACGGATTCGCCCGAAGGTAGCTATTAGGAGCCCATTGTAGTGGCAGGCGAGTCAGTAATTGCGACGGTGGAACGCCGGGCTGCTGCCGCTCTGAGACTAGGTTAAGTTCGTGGCGGATGCTTCTTGGGTTGAAATATGCAAAGTTCGATGATACACCACCTATCTGGTAAGTTAGCTCTCTTTGCCACCTACTGCGAAAAATAATTCCAGAGATTGGGGCATGAAACTAACTGCATCACGATGTGTGTGCGTGTGTCTTGGCTTGCTGATCAATTGCGGAGTGGTATTCGCCACGGCAGCGCCTGCCTTACTCGGTAGCTTACCCGGAGCTTGCCGCAGACGACTTTTTGCTGGAGTCTCGTGTGCTTTGAGCTACTGTAGCTTCATAATAGGCATCGAGTAGCGGAGGTAGCAACTAGGACGTCGATTGGCTTAGAAACCAAGCAACTTGCTGCTCGTCCCTATTTAGCTATATCATAGGGATCTGTCTCTGTTTGGGACGTTCCCGTCGTCGTCGTCAAAGAGAGCGAGGTTGGGTTCCCTTGTCTCTCTGTCGTCGTCGGCGTCGAACACAACCCACTACGGATTCGCCCGAAGGTAGCTATTAGGAGCCCATTGTAGTGGCAGGCGAGTTAGTAATTGCGACGGTGGAACGCTGTCTGCCCGGAGGGACGGCATATGCCCTTTGTTGGTGAGGTCCGCTCTCAAAAAAAAAAAAAAACAAACCAAAAGAGAGAGAAAAATAAAAAAAAAAAAATTAAAATAAAAACTCGTAGTGAGGACGGGATTCACTCCACTGCCTCACGTAATTGAGTACACCTCTCAATAGTGATTAGCTTTGTGTACAACCACGCTTAAGATAAGCTGTAATTTGAAAAACAGGAAGAGAAGACTAGAGTTGGTAATCTTTAAACGTTTCTTTTATTATGTAAAGCTCATGAAATAAAATAACTCCTATCCTAGTTGAAAATATGATTCTGAAGTAGAACCTAGTCTTTAAGTCTGAATCACTAGTCCGCGGCAGAAGAATGCCTGGCATTCAAGAAGCGAGGTCGCTTAAGACTTCAAGGTACAAGAAACTCGAGATGGCATTATTAGCTTTACGGTCGTCTTAAAAGACGGAGAATTGTGTTTTGATTATAGAAATTATAGTGTTAGCTTTCACTAATCTTATTAATGACTGACTGTGAACTGGCCTATTGTGTTAACTAATGAATTGATTGCATTTTAAATTGTTCTTAACATTGATACCATTACTTACTATTCGATTTACTTAATTTTAAAAATAAAGATATTAAGAAATTATTGCTTTTTATTACCACTGGAATAATTCTTCAAAGCTAAATAACACTATTTATATTATCTGATCTAATATATATTTAGAATTACATCTTGAGAATATATATTATAAACAGCTAAATAAACCAATTTCTATTTTGATCATAGAGTCAACATCATCGAACGATAGGGATGAATACTATACTGAAGGCAATATGGAGGGAGGAATTGTAATAAGCTGTACCGCATATTATGCCCATAATGCATATATAGATACAGTGTGTACATGTGTGGAGCATAGCGTGTTATCTGATTACATTCCAAAATATATCTCACGTACACAACATAACATACATAATTTGGACCATACATACAATATTCAAGTGGTAATTATAATATACATATTACGATATATTCATTATATTGATTATACAGTATACGTAAGTACTTATTATACATATTGTTTACATACTATATATATACCTAATAATATAATATATCATATTAAGACGTATATTAATATATAAAATATATATATTATATAAATTATTATTATTATACATATATATATATATATAGTATATATCGATTGGGTATATATAGTCTTATAGAACGAGTAGTATAACTGAGTATATTAATTATACTATAACTATAAAGTATATATTAGTATGTACGTATAGTACATACACACGCTAGGCTTTACTAACATACGAAGTCACATAACATTAGTAGCATGTGTGATGGTAGCCATCTATAGACAATAGAGTATGTTATAGAGTATTAGATAACATGTACACATGACACATTGCGGACATGGATAGTATTTGTAGCATTGAGAGTGTAGTATACTTGCAAATTTTATAGCAAGTCAAGATACACTAGTACACATGCATGTGTAGGCTATACCTACACATTGCACTAGTAAACGTAGAATATTAACGTAATAATATGAAATATGTAAGCGAAATACACGGCGCATTTTCTCTGAGCAATACAAGCATACTAGTACATGTATTTATGCCATAACATAATACAACTGCACATGTAGCAAACACAGTATAACTGAAAACTGCATTTTTTAATGACATATACATACTGAACGAGACCAAAACTTTTAAATTGTAATCACAAGAGTATAAATTATAAAAATAATAAAAATCAAATTCTATAGAGATATAAAATATAGATGGAACACTTATAGTTGTAACTGAACATGTAAATACATTGGTTTATTCGGGATAAATCGATTCATCTGAGTACATTTTGCCGACTTAAAATAACCGCGATCCTTAGCACAAATTTAATGTTAATGTTAAATGGCATTTTGGTTATTCAATCAATTTGATCTTAAGAGCAATTAAGACAAATGTTTAATCTTATATGAATTTAGATTACTCAATTAGTGCGATCTCAGCACAATTTAAAGCAAATGTTTAATCTATATATGATTTAGATTACTCAATTAGTGCGATCTTCAGAAAGCATTTAAGGCCAAATATTTAACCTTATATGGATTTAGATTTCTCATTTAGTGCGATCTTCATCAGCACACATTTAAATCAAATGTTTTTAATCTTATATGATCTTAGATTTCTCATTTAGTGCGATTACTTCATCACAATTTAAAGCCAAATGTTTTGTCTTATATGATTTAGATTACTATATTAGTAGCGATGTTCATCACCAATTAGGCAAAATTTTTTAAATTTATACGCATTATGATATTTTATTAATGCGATCTTTCAGGGCTTTATAGCAATGTTTAACGTATTTCGTGCTTTAGTGGTTAAACACTGTGCTTCGAACTCGAAACCTAGCGGTTGCTAAACTAAGTCTACATTGGTAAATGGTATTGATAGCAAAATGTTCAATTTAAGGTGATTTAATACGCAGTTTAAAATAATTAATATCCTTTTAATTAACGCGATCTTTAGAGCAATTTAAGAGTGAATTTTCATTCCTATCTCAATTTTATATTCATTACTAATATTTTATTAACGCGATCTTCAGGGCATCTAGTATTTATCTCCATTGAGGGTGACTATCCGGTTTCTTATATAATTATATATATATCTATGGGTGTCATTATATATTAATATCTATATATATTATTCTTATATATTATATATTATTCTTATTTACTATTATATATATATTATATCTTATTTATATTCTTCTCTATTTATTATATATATATCCTATATATATTATCATATACTATCTATTCACTATTCTATCATCTCCTATTACTTCTTATCATCTATATCATTACTATACTCTGTCCATTTATTATTCTTATATATCTTTATTTTCTTATATCTTATCTTACTCTTATCAACATTAATATATTCCTATATATTTATCGTATTACTATATATATATCTTTCATAATATTATTATGCTCTCTCCCTATATATATATATATATATATATATAGTATACTTTTATCTCTCTTATTATCTCCTCTATTATCTATATCCATATACTCAAAATAGCTAAATTAATGTACTATTTAACTTTTTATATTTTTAATTTATATATTCAATTTCAATATACCGTATATATATATATTTAAAGCAAATTTTTACAATTTCATTCTATTATTCATCTTATTATTTATATCTATCTATATTCTATATATATATCTCTTTATTCTATATTATAATAATATTCATGCGATATATTATATAGTTTCGGTCTATCTGCTATCTCTAACATATTATATTTCATATCTATATATATATATCATCTTATTCGGAAATATATTAATAATATATATATTCTATCTATATAATTTATCTCATATATTCTATTATATATGAGCCTTTATCCACATATAGATAAATCCACTTTTTACCTTTAGCATTACTGACTTTCCTCCCGCTCTATCTAGTTATTTTATTTACTACTCTCATATACTATATTTGCTAGGTTTCTTTATTTGTGTCAGTATATGTGATGCTACCTTATATACCTATCTTTACCCATGATAACGATTCTGCAGGTTTTCTATTATTAACATGAGTTTCTCCTCACCTGTGAATATACTTCGTTAAGACAAATATCAGAAATTTCAAGTTATAATGCGACTAGCTTTAATTCTCAAAGCGATCTAGGGGCGCCTTCTAAAATAATGTTTATAATTTCCCTTATTAGTGACTACGCCTATATATTTGAGACGTATGGGTCCGGCCTTACTTATAACTCATCCTTATCACTACTCCTACTTGATACTTGAGGCCTAGCTTATCTAATTTAATTTGCTACCTCTTATAGTTATTCATCATTTTTTCTGCTTTTAGCTGTACACTTAGCGCAGCTTATTTATTCCCCGATTAGAGTTCCGTATCCTTAGGTTTCCCCTCTTCTAATACACCGCCCCGCCTTTGTCCTTAATATACGTACTACTATATCTCAATATACTATAATATATATCTTATTTATTAAATATTTACTATATATTATATATATTGCTTATTCTATCACTATAATATAATAAATATATACTTTATATTTTAATCTTTTTACCCTATTATCTATACTATTATACTTATACTATATTTTTATACTATTAGTGATATTTTAGTACCAATATCACCTAACCTTGTATATATTGAACTCTATCTAGGAGCTGTAGTATTTTATGCTACTTATATAGACTAATTGATACTATTATACCCTACCATAATACCTAACTGTATTATTCCCTTGGCTATCATCTATATATATAGTCATCACTTATATAGCCCTAGTAATAACGTATTATATATCTAGGTAGCGCCTTATATTATTTGATTATCTAATTACCTAGTTGGCCTACCTATAATACATCCCCTTATCTTATATAATATATATAACCTATTTATTGTATTTATTATTGAGAGTATTGTACCTATAGCCTTATCACCTGACTACTGCGTATTTATTTGTAACGTAACTGAAGTGATTTATACTATCTTATGTACTTATATCCTTATATCTACTATAGCTTATACTATACTACTCTATAACCATCATTTATCAGTTGAAGCACGATCGTTTTAAATTGATAGGTCTTCTGACATAAGCACCTTCAGTACATCACGCAATGATTAGATGTTGAAGATAGGATGTGAGCGTTGTCACGATAAAGTGGCGTTTCTTTCCCGGAAGCTGCTTAGGATTCAGCGGTGGTGCTGTCTAAGCACCTTCCTGGCACACAGACTCCACAGAACCCCCCCCCCCACTGGACAATGCAGGCCCCCTGAGCACTTGACTCGCTCTCCCGAACCTGGCTCGAGACGCCGTGTAGCGTTGAGGTGATAGCTTATGTGTGTGGCTCACATTAAGGTGACCGAGAAGCTTCTGTGACTCGTGCCGACTTCTTGTTACTGTCTTACCGTGCAGTTGTATCCGTTCTCAGTTGCATGATAGCTTGAGAGAGTGACGCCGTACCACCGCGGTCAATTCAGTCGATGATCCTTAATTACAGATGTAGTGCTCCTAATCTATAAGAAGATCCTTGCACATTTGATGGTTGTTCGGTTTTTGACTCTCGAATGGAGTTGTCATTGGAATCCACATATCTGGTTGGGGTGCTTATGGTCCCTTCAGGGGGTCACCAATTTGAAGGTGTTAAATTATGGTCTTGAATAACCACCTTCAATAATAGAATATCTAGATGTTGAAGGAGAGTGAGCGGTTGTCAAGATTTAAGTTAGGCGTTTTCTTCCCTCGGCAATGTCCCTGCTACCGGATTCATCGGTTGGTGGCTAACACGCTCCTGCATCAAGACGGCCGCAATATATATGAAACATTCTGGCCTACATTCTCGCTGGGCGCTGCTCTCGTCAGACAAATTTTCCACAGGTTGGGTGGGGCATAAGCTGTAAATTATATCAATTACCATATCATACTAATGATGTATATCACTGAGTACCACTCATTATTCGTCAGAGTATTACACCTATAACTTTTATATTATATAGGATTATTTATATTACCCTTCATATATATTTATACCTATACTTTATAATATATATACTTTATATCTTTTACACTTATGATTATTCTATGCCTCATAATATTCGTATATCTCGTTGCTAAAATTCAGATCCCAAATTCCAGGGGCGGGGGGCAAGTGCCTTCCACCATCTTGCCGCTCCTATAGTTGACTGGATCCCCTATATTTCTTTTTCGTCCAAATAGAGCGATAACTGTGTTGCGATTTCGTCGTCTATTTCCAGACACTGTCATATTCCTTCTGACGCCCTAGAATTGAATGTTTATTCCTCATTCTATACATGCTTAAACTTGTAAAGTTGTCACACCCTTTCTTCATTTTCTCTAGTTCATTTGATTTAATTCTTCAACACTGTGTATCGGGGTATGTCGAGGGATTTACCGAGAACGAGTTACGATAACTATATCTTTAAGAGATATAACGGTGATCATATTATCGATCAGCCACTATATATTAGGGTCTCCTCGCAGTTCATGTCTTACCGTCACCTCCACTCTTTATCTCACTCCTCTATACTACTCATAGATTACTGGTCTATTGATCCCTTATATAATATATATACCCTTCACCTACTATATATTATATATAATATCCACTATATATATATATAGCCTATATTATATATATAAATATATCACTATACGATAGCTTGTCCCTCTCTATATACTTCATACTAGGCTACTCACTACTTATATACCTCTAATCAGTATATGTATTTATATTTATATATATATATAATATATATATATATATATTTATATATATATATATATATATTATATATTATAATATATATATATATATATATATATATATATATATAATATATATATATATATATATATATATATATATATATATATATATATATATCTATATTGATATTTTTTTTCGATACCATCGAAAAATATCGATTTTTCTTTTTTATCGAATCATCGATATTTTTAATTTATGCTCAGTGAATTTTGAACACATTCTATAGTTTTTAATTAATTAAATCTCTTATTTGCAATACCTGCAAAAGAATATTTTAAAATAAATTATTCATTTTGCGTAATATAATTTTTTTATTTAATTCTTTGTAGTGAGTAGGGACATATAAACACAGTATAACTATATTAACATACAGTATAACAGATATTTAAGGAAATTATCGAGCAAATTGAGGATATGTTCTTCAAAATTCAAAATTCCCAACGGATGTTTTCAAAAGAAAGACACGCCTTCATTTGCCTATTTCGAATTGTAAGAAAGTTGTAATTGGTTCAAAACAAGCAAATTTCTAAATCCCCTTTTAATTAGCTTCATACTCTTTATGGCATTTTCGAACATAACGTAATTAAATAATTTTTATAAAAAATATTAGGCATTTTCTTTCAAAAAAAATTTACCACGATAAATATTAAAAATATTTGTGATAATAAATATAAGCTTATGCTACGTACGACGCTATATTAAATTTGCTTTAAGTTTTGGCGGCAACTTTTCCCACGTAAGGTACAGTGCTCTCACACACAAGATAGTCCGAAAATTATACCATTGGATTGAGGTACTATATTTTTAATTATATTTATACTATGGTATAAAGAAGGAAAGCATAACGTTTTTATAAATTTATAAAGCCTAACACTCGAGAAGCGGGAAAAATACTGCTTCGATTACAGACGTTTGCGGTGCCAGGTGTCACCTACATCTCAGGTAATTCCACGAAAGAAGCCCAGCAATGCACAATCTTCCGTTAGCGTATCTATATTTATTTATTTATTTATTTATACATGTTCGTGGTATGGCCTTAACAAAAATATGGGCACGAAGAGGGGATTACGATTAAGAGGTTGCGGCGGTGGCAGTAGGGGGAGCGGTGGAGGTGGTGAAGACATTTTAGGGGGAGAGGAGTAGTAAAGGTAGGTTGAGAGAGAGAGAGAGAAGAGAGAGAGAGAGAGAGAGAGAGAGAGAGAGAGAGAGAGAGAGGAATTCGTAATACCTAGTGGAGCCAAGAATTTCCACAGAATCCGGAGGGTCGGTCTCCATAAAAGGTGACTTCGAACGGTCAATGCTTATGACTTCGGTGCGCGTAGAACGCTGGATAGTGATGGACTTCTCTACACCACTGAGAATCTTGAAGGAACCATCGTACCGAGGTTGTAGAGCAGCCCTGTGACCAAAATGACGAACGAAAAAGGTTTGTGGCGCCAGGTGGATAGGTTCTTTCAGGAATGAAAGTGTGGACTCGTTCTGATCATTGAAGAGGGTGGTTTCCCACGACTACGGCACAGCTCCTTAAGTTGGTGGGTAAGAGAAGAGGTTCGACGAAGGACAGGTTGAAGACTACAATGAGAATTCTTTAGGTAAACGTAAGGGAAAGCCATAGACCAACTACGCAGCTGTGCACTGAGAATCTTCCTTGAGGGCAGTTCGAATGCCCAGAAAAACGGGCAGTGCCTCCGATGGTCCATCAGCAAAAGGAATTCGCAGGAAACTCAAAGGTAGGATAAAATACATCCTATACCAAACCCATAGCCTACCCCTAGCCGCCTATTACTCATAAATGACTGAAAAAATTAGTATATAAACAAAGTATAAATACCAAAAAATTAATATGTATATATACAATTGTGTAACTACATAAGCCTTACCTTGAGTTTGTTGGTTATTCAAAGACTTTTTTGGTCCTTGAGGAAGTTATATGGTTTTTAAGATAACTCAGCCTTTTGTGGCTTTATTAAATTATAACTAACTAACTTATTAGGTAAAATTGAATAGGTGAGTAAGAGATAAAGAGAATAGAAGTAGATTGATAAAGGTTGAGAAAGGGAAAATTACAATTTACCTCCTAACACCTTACATTTTTTATTATAAATTTTGATTTCACAAGCATAACTTATTAGGACCGTTATTGAATTTGAAGTAAGCCCGCAGTTGTTGTAAGACATTGTAATTTTTTAGTGAAATTAAGAGAAAAATGGATACGACATGTAGACAAAAATATAAATTCCGCTAAAACTAATAATAGAAGATACCATACTGGTATAAGAAATTATATAACTAATAGTTTTTATACCCTAAACAAAATACTAAAACAAGCAAAATAGAAGAGATATATGTGGAAGTATACAATAGTTTTTATAAAAGCAATTGTGCATCTATATAAGTTTTACCTTGAGTTGTTGTTTTTTCAAAGATTTTGCTCTTTGAGAAGTTCTTGTAGCCTTAAATAACTCAGCCTTGTGGCTTTAGTAAATTAGCACTATCATTAAACTTAGTAGGGTAAATTGATATGTAATAAGGCAAAGAGAATAGAGAAAGGTTGACAGTAAAAATATTTGAAAAGAAATGAAGAAATTAGACAATGCCCTCGTACCTCCACACTCTTAACATTTTTGATTTTTAATTTGAATAAACACGAGCTACGATCACGACCGTTATTGAATCATTAATGAACTATAGTGATTTTTTAGTGAAATTCTGTACAATTATATCCCATGGAGACCAAAAATATAAATTCCGCTAAAAGTAATAAATAGAAGATACTGTACCCGGTATATAAAATATATAGCATAGTTTTATATCCTAACAACAAACCACAAAAAGAAGAGTATATATTGGACAGTATAAATAGTTTTTATATCATCATCACTCGAAACTAGTACATAAGGCCAACGCTTGATATATATTTTAATATATTACAGATTCACTCAAAACATATGCACCATCATTAAATAATTCTTGTTGGTGTTAGATAATTGCACAAAAAATGACAAGCAATGCGCAATCTTCCGTTAGCGTATCTCGCCCCTTCGCTTATGCAGGCCTAACAATCGTAGAAACGGGAAAGATTATACGTTGATAAAAACTGTCACTGTTACCAGATGATGCTAGTGATAGGGCGTCGGCCTACAATATATATATATTTATAATATTATATATATATATATATATATATATATATATATATATATTATATATATATAATATATATATATTATATATATATATATATAATATATATATATATATATATATATATATATATATTATATATATATATCTATATATATATATATATATATATATATATATATATATATATATATATATATATATATGGAGAGGTGGGCGACCGATCCGTTACTATCTCGTTCCTGCTTTCCGTTACTTAACGGAAAACCCTAGTTTTTTTCAGTAACGGAATTAACGGACTCGTTACTTTTTCTTTCATCGTAACGCTTCTGTATAAGTTCCGTTATTTTTTCCTCCGTTACTTTTTTAGTCCGTTACATTTTGTTCGAGTTTCTTTGAATGTTGATAGCCATTGACCACAACCAATCAAGCTAAATAAAAAATCCTTTTAAATATATATATATAACTATATATATTATATATATTTATATATTATATATATTATATAGTTATTAATATATTATGTATATTACCTAGTCTCATAGCTATATATATTAGTAATAATATTATATATCTATATAATATCATATATATATTATATAATATATATATATATATATATTAAATAATTATATAATATATAGGTAAAAGTTAATCTTAACGCCTCTACAGCGGGCTGACGGAACGGGAAGCTCCGTTATCAAAAAAAAAAAAAAAAAAAAAAAAATAAAAAATTTCACAGGTAGCTCTATGCTACATAAATAGACGTTTTAGGGCTAAGAAAAAAAAAAAACCAAGAAAAAAAAAAAACATCATATCTCAAAAAAAACTACAATAGTATGCATGAAAGGAATACATTTTTTGGACAAGTTTGATTAAAATTTTAAGTAAGGAAATGTATTAAGAATACCTCCCAACAAGGGTATACCATTCTCCGACTTCAAGCGCGGCGGGCAACCAGATGGCAGGAGGTCGGGGGGTCTCTCTCGGCTTTCCGGGGAAATACGGGGTAGGCTATTTCCCCCCCTCCGGGGTGGGTTTCCGGAACCCCCGCAGTAGTCACAGGGGGATGTATATTGCAGCAAATGACCGCGACCTTTTTTGACCTTTTTCTGACCGCTGACCTTTTTGAGCTCGAATTTTACCTGACCTTGACCTTTGGGGCCTTTCACATTTTGGGCTTCGACCTTTTTTTCGACAGCCTTTGGTCTCCATGGGTCATTTTTGGCCCAGCGGTATTTTTTTTGAGAACCCTAATTTTTTTGAGAAACCCTAATTTTTTGAGAACTCTAAATTTTTTGGGAACCCTAATTTTTGAGAACCAATTTTTTGAGAACCCAAATTTTTGAGACCCAATTTTTTGAGAACCCAAATTTTTTGGCAACCCTCTTTTTTGGCAACCCCAATTTTTTCGCAAATCCTGATTTTTGGCAACCCTTCGAAGAAAAGGGTTGCGCCAAACGGTTTGGTCATCAAGCAACCGTTGTACGTATTACCCCTATTTTACCGGGCCCCCTTAATTTTTTTTTTTTGATGGGTCAATTTTGCCCACGGTAATTTCTTGACTCTTTCCTTTAGGGGGGGGCCCCTTTAAATTTAAGCCCTTTTTGAATGTCGTTACCTTTGTTTTTGAACCATGATATTTCGACCAACCCTTTGGTCTTTCCATGGGGTCAATTTTTTGGCCCCAACGTAATATAGGCTACCCTTTGGGTCTCCATGGGTCAATTTTGGCCCAACCCTAATTTTCGACCACCTTTGGTTCTCCATGGGTCATTTTTTAGCCCACGGCTAAATTTTTTTGGTCATCCGTGGGTCAATTTGGCCCACGTAATTTTTTGGCTACCCTTTGGGTCTTCCATGGGTCAATAGTGCCAGGTAATTTTTGGCTACCTTTGGTCTTCCATGGTCATTGTTTGCCCACGGTAATTTTCTGATCTTCTTTTAGGGGCTTAGCCCCTCTCTTTTTGATGTCTTTACCTTGGTTTTGACCATGATATTTCGGCTTTTAAACCTTGCCATATACCGTGGGTCAAAATTTGACCACGGTAATTTTTGTCCTTCCACACTTTAGGGACTTAGCCCGTTTTTGATGTCCTTAAATCTTGTTTGACCATGATATTTAGGCCTTTACCTTGCCACATACCATGGGTTCCATTTTTGACACCACGCTAACTTGATGGCTTTGAGGGTTCGCCCAATCACCGTAAGGAGTACCTAGGGATGTTCTAATTAGTGTTCTGTATGAGTATTAGATTGAGTGCGCAGGTGAGTGGCCAGGTGAGTGCCAAGTGAGTGCCAATGAGTGCCAATGAGGTCCAAGTGAGTGCCACATAGCCAAGGAGTTGCCCATAGTGCAAAGTGAGTCCCACATAGTGCCAACTTGAGTGCCACTTTTTCAAAGCCTTTTCTAGCCTCCCTGACCCTAGAATAGCCCTAATATGGGTGTCTACACCTAGGTAAAGGTATGGAGATTCGATTGGTGTATATTACAAGCTGCTAGAATTGCTTCCTACTAGTAGTTAGTTTTTTTATAACAGACTTATAGGCATGAACAGAATATATATCTACAGAGTTACAACCAGTTGAGACAGTGACCGCAAAATATACTATGAACGTTTAAGAGTCCGCGTCCGCAGGTCATCCCCTCCGCGAAACCGCCGCCGCGTGCGTCCGCGGACGCAAAATTCCCGCGTGAAAGAACAAAATATGATATCAATGTAAACTATTCAAGAATTTCTTTTCAAATATCCTATGAGTCATTCATCTTCATTTATACTACAATTGTACGAAATTTTTATTTAAAAAACATAATAAATTAGGATTGACAGTAAAGGCAGTAAAGCAGTAAAACAATAGCAGGTGTTTATTACCTTAACACCTAGGGGATTAGTAGGCCTTTGTTTTTACTGCTTTACTGCTTTAACTTTTTCCTTTACTTTAAACTGCTTTAACTCATGTTTTTAACTCATTTTAACTTTTCTGCTTTACTGCTTTAAAACTAAAAACTCATGTTTTAAAAAACGCTTTAAACTCTCTGCTTTAAAAACTGTTTTATAACTCTCTGCTTTACTGCTTTAAAATAACATATATTTATTAACATTATGTTTTCTTTTATATTTTTTATTTTGTTTAATACTTTTAATTATTTATTTCTATTTTTATTTTGTTTAAATACTTTTTATTTTTAATTTGTAATGTAAAAATAAAAACACACAGAGTTTCGGGTGTATATAAACATTTATTTTAAATAAAATTGTACGAAATTTTATTAAAACATATACTTTACATACCCTTAAGCAGTAAAGCAGTAAAACATAGAAGGTGTATTACCTAACACCTAGGGGATTAGTATGCCTTCTTTTGTTTTACTGCTTTAAAACTTTTGCTTTAAACCTTTCTGCTTTAAACTAAACTGCTTTAAACTCATGATTTAAATAACTGCTTTAACTTTCCCTGCTTTTAAACTGCTTTAACTCATGTTTTCAAATTAAAAACTACCTTAAAATATTCTGCTTTTAATTAAAAAAAACTGTTTTAACGCTCCTTGCTTTACACTGCTTTCAACCTCATATTTATTAACAATTATGGTTCCTTTTAATATTTTTTTATATTTTGTTTAAATAACTTTTTATTTATTATTTCCTATTTTTATTTTGTTTTATTAATACTTTTTTATTTTTATAAATTTGTAAAAGAGGGAGAATAAAAACAAGAGGGAGGTTACCGAATCAAAGAACAATTTTATTTTAATAAAATTGTTACGAAATTTATTAAAAACATATACTTTAACAATACCTTAAAGCAGTAAGCAGTAAAACAATAGACCTCAAAGGTATAAATTAGACATATTATAGTGTAAGGCACAGGTATCTGTATAATATATATTATAGGATAGACCATGGGTGTTATTACCTAACACCTAGGGGATTAGTATGCCTTTGTTTTACTGCTTTTACTGCTTTAACTTTCCGCTTTACTGCTTTAACCTACTGCTTTAACTATCTGCTTTAACTTTCTGCTTACTGCTTCACTCATGTTTTACTGCTTTAACTCTCTGGCTTTTACTGTTTTAACTCTCTGCTTTACTGTTTTAACTCTCTGCTTTACTGCTTTAACTCATATATTTTATTAACATTATGTTTTTCTTTTCTGTATGTTTATTATTATTTTTATTTATTTTTTTATTATTATTTTTATTATTTTTATTATTTTATTTTTTATTATTTTTATTATACCTTGTGTTATTTTACTTCATGCCTATTATCATGTTAAGTAGAAGACACATACACACACACACACACACACACACACAACACACACACACACACACACACACACACACACACACTTACACTTATACACACATTCACTATGACACTTATACACACATTCACTATGAACACTTTACATTTACCCATAGAACACTACATTTCACACTTTACAACATGCGGTCCACACACACACACACCACACTTAGCACTTATACATCACATTCACTATAATACTTATACACACATTCACATGACACTTATACACACCCAAGTAGACCACTTACATTTACACTTATACACACACACACACACAGATTTACTTACACTCACACAGATTTACTTACACACACACACAGATTTACTTACACACACTGATTTACTTACATTCAATTAAAAAATTTAACAACACACACACACACACACAACACACACACATAACCACACACACACATCACACACACCCACGCACACTTCACTTCCACATATAACGTATAATTTATTTAAACATTTAATGTTTTAATTAAACACGTACATCTATATTTACTCATTCAAATTTAACTAAAATTATTTCAAAGTTTCTTCAAAAAAACTCCTATAATAAATCAATCATTATCCTTGAACAAAGAATTTATTATTAACTGTTAATACTTTCTGTTTATAACTTTTAAATAAGTTTTAAAATAATTTTTTACTAAAAATTTATGAAATTTTATTAAAAACATATTATTTTAACGTACCTTAAAGCAATAAATCAGTAAATCAGTAGGCCAGCCCCTAGCACCCCTCTACATCAAGCTATGCCACGTTTTGTTCTATTCACTTTACTGCTTTACATCATCTAGCAATGTAATAAGTATAAATAACAAAATAAGTTCTTCTCTGCTAAACATAACATGTATTTTATTAAAATCATCTAAGTTTTTATTTAAAAAATAACATAATTATTTCACTTACATTTATATTATTCACTCGATGTTAACTAAAAAATATCAGTTTTTTAATAATTCGGGTTATTCTTTATTTATTATTATTATCTATTGTACATTGACAATCAAAACGAGAAAACACAACAACGCCCACTCCTTACAGATACGAAACTGCCCTCTCTCTGTAAAATGTGTTGAAATACTACTTTAGGTCAGAATTTAGGATATTCACCCTTTTTTGTAACCCGACGGGGCGATTTACCTAATTCCGGTCAAAACTATGTGTTTCAACTGACCCCCTTTTTCTGTAATAATGTGGTGCAATAACTACGGTAGGCCTTCCTAAATTTAGGCTAAATTTAGGATAAGCTTTTTGTATAGGGCTAATTTAATCCTAATAACCAGGTCAAAAGGTAATTCCTGTATAGTAAGAAATCAATTGTTATTAATTATTTTTAATAAATAATAATTGTCAAACTGAAAACATTTCAAGCCCTCGGTATGATCCTTTAAGCAGGTAAAAAAGGAAATGTTTTCCTTACTTGC
>JABUQX010096339.1:0-10000 GCA_015478945.1 Trachelipus rathkii
TTGATCTACAAAATGTAAGTTATCTTGGCTGTATTTGTTTCTATACTGCTTAACGTGATAAGTTTGATTCTTAAAAATTTAGTATAAAAATATTTGTCTTTTGACGTTGGGAACATTGTTTAGGTGACAGGGAACTAAAAAATCAAGCCATGTAGTCTACAAATATCTACAATAACATTATACGAGTTGCACATCTTGAAAAGTGGACTTTTTTACGTATATAGTATATGAATCGATTATTGAAGTTCATTAAACGGTGACTGTTTTTTCTACAAGCTGGTGAGTGTGTTCTCGCTTTGTGTTGATACGATGTTCCTTGAACCCCTATGTGGTACTTTGAAGAATTACTGCCGACATTTTATTTAACAATTTGTAACCTTTGATTCGTTATTTGAAAATTAGCTTAGGATATGTATAATATTTAAGTTAGGGCCTATAAATTAACGCTATGAATATTTTGTTGATTATATTAAGCAAAAATCGTACGTTGTGTCTTTGTATATTTACCTCTCCGCATTTATATTGCAAGCGATTCGAGTTAGTTTTTTCGAGAGGATTATTGGTTTTACTGAATTTTATTATTATATTTGTTGTTGTTATCAGGGTACGGAGGCACCACAATCAGATCGGCTACAATTATTAAGGTCACCTAATTAAGGATATATAGTCAGTCATATATAATCCCACTGACATATATTTTGAGGATAATGTGATATATCATAATATACTATATATATATATATATATATACAGGTATATATATATAATATATATATATATATATAATATATATATATAATATAATATTATATGGTGATATTTGGTTTAAAGCACAAATATACGCGAAGCGAGATCGCTTGTGTACGATAAGTGGTTTCGAACGGAACAAAGCTATGGCAGCAAATTTCCACAAAAAACATTATATATATATATATATATATATATATATATATATATATATATATATATATTATATATATAATATATATATATATATATATATATATATATATATATATATATTATATATATATATATATAAAAAAATTTGTTTTGCTTTCCAATTGTTTTTAAGAATGCTTCGTATCTTTCTTCCCTTTGATGTTCTTGCTTCCAAACAAAAGCACATAAATAGCTCAATAGGAATTGATTTCGCAATCCACTTTTGGGCAATTTTCTTTTAATCTACAATGTAATATTTTATTACTTCTATTTCATATAAACAAATTCATTTTATATTATAATTCTATTTCATAGAAACAAATTCATTTTATATTACATTGTGGTGTACATTTTATTTTGTTACGTAACATTATTATTCCTGAAGACGTGGTTAGGTTAGTTAGGTTTAGGTTTAGGTTAGGTTAGGTTAGGTTAGGTTAGGTTAGGTTAGGTTTAGGTTAGGTTGTTAGTTAGGTTAGGTTTGTTAGGTTAGGTTTAGGTTAAGTTAGGTTAGGTTAGTGGAAATGCCTAACATGAAACGAACTTGTGTCGCATTTACATCATTTAAAAAAAAAAATATTATTTTTAATACAGTACAATAGCTGAGACGCGAGCGATGTAGAAATGAGCATTTTGGAGAACAGCAATATCTTTTACCGCATTTATTGCATTTAAAAAAAAAAAAACTTTCGTTTATATATTTGACATTTTATATTACAATTAATACACTTTAATTCACTTAGTAACAACTTGAAGTGCTGTAGAAAGGCTAAGAGATCATTATCATCAGAACATATTGAATATATATCAATTATCATCCAATAACATATTTTAAAATAAATTAACACACATGTTAACATTTAACGTTTCCGAATAACACTAGCGTGACACTAGCCTATATTAATTATTAGCTTTGATTTATTACCGAAAATATGACTCCGTTCCATTGTACCATGCCAGACGTACGTTCTGCTAATAATATTCAATTAAATATTTATTAATTATATCATTTTTAATAAAGTTGAAAATAATTTTTTCCTAATTAAAATACATAAAAATGATATATTTTTGTTTAAATAAAAATAATACTAAAAATCTATTTTGTTTTTCTCATACAACTGTCGCTCTAAACATTATCACTATATTTATATATAATTTATATATATATATATATATATATATATATATAATATATAATATATATATTATATATATATATATATATATATATATATAATATTATATATATTATATATATATATAAATAAGAGCGCTACTAGCTCAGTGGTAAAGCACTCGCCTAGCAAGCGAGAAGGCCCAGGTTCGAGACTGAGTTGGTTGTGAGCTATTCTCTATTAACTCTTGCTTCGTCCCACTCAGACGTCAATGAGTACATTGGTAGCGTGCTTTACTACAAAGGGGATTAATCTCGGCTTCCGCGATGGGCCTGGCCAGCCAAGAGCGGATTAGCCGTTTAAGGCCCTTGCTTTCCCAAGGACCTTCCTCGAAGGGTCCCACTGACAGGACGAAAGTCCTTCCTGGGGTTGTAGATTAATTTTTAATTTAATATATATATATATTATATAATATATATATTATATATATATATATATATATATATATTATTATTATATTAAATATATATATATAATAATATATATAATATATATATATATAATATATATACATATATAATATATATATATATATTAATTTAGACTGTGGGTGATAGGATGTGTTTTACCGGAGCTCCATTGGGTTGCGTGTTGTTCATAGCGTTTGTTTAGTTATTTTTTCCCATTAAGTGTGTTTGTACCTAAAGTCCTCACCGTTTTAATTGTTTTTAACTATTAAGGTTTTAATATGTGAAGAATTAGATGCAACCTTATAAAGATAAGTTATTTGCTTTAATTTTTTTGATTATGCAGCTTATTAATTTATGTTACATATTCAGTTATTTTTTAGGATTGTGCAATTAAAATTTGATGCCTAGTATAGCTAGTAATAAGTTATAATTTTTCTTCCGTCTTTTTTTTTAACTTGAGATTTAGTTTCTCTTTTTTTAAACTTGGCTTTTAGCGTAACATTTAGATATTCAGGTAACTATTATTTTAATTTATACATATTTTTTTTACTTTTATGTTGATTAAGAGTAATTTTTTTTATACTCAAATTTGTGAAGGTGTGTGAGTGTTTATAACTTTCTAGACTTTTCATATTTTACATATTTACTGCAAAACGGTTTAAGCGTTTTAAAATTTCCGGTTTTAAATTTAGGTTTTAGTGTCAAGCAATTTTATCCTGATTTCACTTTTCGTTTTCGTCAGTTTGTTTTTGTCTGTTCTTTTTATTTTAATTGTGAATGTGTGTAAGTGTATGATTTCAGATTTCTACAGGCGCGGGCTTACACTCTAACTCTGCATCAGTGGAATACCATTTCTCTACATCTAACCCTAAGCTTTTGTTCTTGTCTGAGACCCGGATGGATAAGAATTCATCCTCTAACTCGTTTAATGTATCCAACTATAACTTATTTCATAATTTCCGTCCGAAGGGTGGAGTATATGCCTATGTAAACATTATTACTCCTGTAACACGTCTCGAGAGAATCTCGAATCTCCTAACTTCGATGTTCTGTGGCTTAAAATCTTTCTTCCTTTAACTGCAATATTCTTGTGCTTCTGCCACTCTTCTCCTAACAGAACAGATTTTCACGCCTTTTTGAATATCTTACTACTTATCACGAGACTGTTATATCTTCTCATCCAAATACTGAGGTCCTCTATTTAGGGGATATCAATGAACACAATACTGAAAGGTTGGGGTCCTCTCCTACTGATTTAGGTGGGGAAGAGGCCTAATCATTCAGCATTCTCAAAGAGCTTGAGCAATTAGAGAACCGGCACACGTTCCTAATTGTCCCAACCAATTCTTGAACACACTTGACCTATGTTTCACCACTAGTCCTTCTCTCTATAAATACAATATCTTCGCTTCCATTGTTAAATCTGATCAAAACCTTATCTCTTAATTTTAATACTTTCTCTCCAAAAGCTCCATCCTGCCCTATGTGTTTTATCTGGCACTTTGATCAGGCCGTTTGGGGGGCCTTGAGTTGCTTCTACGCTAACTATAACTGGAGTGACTGCTTTGACTCTGAAGGAGCTTTGTTGGGAGCTGTAATCGTTGATGGGATGAGAAGGTTCATTCCTTCTTCGACTAAATCTTTCTCTCCTCATAATCCATGGTCCGATCGTGCTTGTTCTCTGGCCATTCAGGCTAGAAACAGTGCGTATCGGGAGTGGAAAAATTCTCGTTCTCCTATCACTCTCGCTAATTTTCATTCAGCTAGAAATCGTTGCAGGGATGCTTTTCGACTAGCAAAACAGAATTTCATTAAATGAAAGTACCCTGACCTTCTTGGTTCTCCTACTGACAAATCTTTCTGGCCTCTTGTCAAAAACATATCTAACAACCTGTAATCTACCTTTTCTCCTCATTTGCTCTGATGGTAATGTTGCTAATATTCCAACTGATAGGCCAACCTCTTCGGCCTCCAATTTTCCTCTAACTCAACCCTGAACGATTCCGGTCTTCCTCTTCCTCTTCCTCCTCCTCCTCCTCCTTCTCCTCTCATGTCCTATAACTTTGCCTGTGATTACATTTGATCGGGTGAATGGCCTCCTGAAATCTATGAACGTTAGGAAAGCGGGTGGCCCGGATGGCATTCCTCCCCGAGTTTTGAGGGAATGTGCTTCCGTGCTGACAACGCCCCTCGTTCGACAATATTCTCTATGCCTCAATATTAACACTTTCCCTCAGTGTTGGAAGCACGCATATGTCCAACCTATTCCGAAAAAAGGAAGCCGCTCCGATCCTTCTAACTATCAACCTATAACTCTCATTTACATATTATCTAAGATCTTTGAAACCCTTCTCTACTCTCATTTCTTAGACCATCTGAAATCTCATACTCTTCTTTCCGATCGCCAGTATAAATAATCTACTCAATTTAAATCAGAAAAAGAATTGAAAACAATACATCCAAACACAAAAATCATTAAACCAACATAACAAAAATATTCCGTACAATAAAAGAAATCACACTTCACAAACTTAACCCCCACCAACCCACGAAGCAGTCTGTAAACAAGACAATAAAATCCCCAACCCCTAAAAAACAACGCAAAGTTATTAAGTCAAAATTCAAAAATCAGTCATAAACCCACAATCTTCACCAACAGACAAATAATTAAACTACATAAAAGGCTAAAACCCAATCAAGAAGACCTCCCACTCACTCCCTTAGAAGTATTCAACACTTTCAATAACCTCAAACACTCATCAGCAGTGGGACCAGACCAAATATCCAACATCCATCTCAAACACATGGAAACCGAATCTATCACAGCACTAACTCAATATATTTAATGTTGCATGGCAAACCAATGTTTTCCCACCATTCTGGAAGCACTCACACATAATTCCTATACTATAACCAAATAAACCATCTATCACCCCAGTATGGTATGGACCTATATCATTACTCTCTACAATATCCAAAGTGCTCGAAATTTTAACCCTAACTAGTAACTAGAATCTCCTCCTTTATCCCCCTATCAGACTCAACATGGATTAGGACAAAAATACTCTACTATCACTCTCCTAACCAATCAAACAACACATTCTACATTCATACACGTTTTAACCAAATTCCTCCCCCTTTTCATACTTTCCTAATAGCAATAGACATTAATCAGACATTTATTGCAGTCCCCCATCATCTGTTAATGAACAAAGCATTAAACACAGATATAACTATCAATAACCCCCCACCCTAAGAAAATAAAAAGCAAATTTCCCATCAAGTCGTACAGATAGTCATACAAAATTGCCATTCCTCCTGTAAATGCAAATTATATAATGGAGTCCTCCAATGAGACATCCTTTCACTTACACCCTCTAACCTCCTTTTTATACATGACTTACCACATCCCACATTCCACATTCTTTTCTATAAAAATCAATAGCTATGTAGACTATCTAACAATCACATTTCAAAATTCCCCTATAAATACAGCAAGCAGAGAACTACAGCAATATGTAAACCAACTGGAACATTGACTAACGAGAAACAGAATGACTGCATCACCTCAAAAATCAACTACTATATTTCTTACTTCAGTCAGAAGAGAATCAAACATCCAATCAGTAATTTTTCTATCAAACAATAGACTCCCCACTCATTAAACAACTCACAATCCTAAGCTTGACTCTCGATACACATATGACATTCATCCAAACAACCATAATATTAATTAAAGACCAACACATAAATTAAATGCGCTCAAAGCATTAACTGGAACAAACTTTGGCGAACAAAAAGATATCCCCAATAATATATAGACAATATTTCCGCCAATTCTTAAACTACACATCACCTGTCTGGGCGAACTCAATATGAAATTCAATATTCAGAAACTAGAAACCGTACAAAATAAAGCTCTTTGGATGATAACAAGCTACCTTTCCACCACACAAACACACCAGCTACTAACTGAAACAAAAACTCTTCCTATAAAAGTCCATCTTGACATGATAAGAGGTCAAATATACATTAAATTTTTCTCAATAGATCATCCTCCTATATCAAACACTACGACATCGATAATAACACCAACATTACACTATTCTAACATATACACACGCTTTCTTCCCCCTCACCTTCAGTTACCCCATTATTAAACACATTCATACTCAATTAACCGAAAGAGAGATTTCCTTCCACATATCCAATAACACCATACTTCAAGCACGTCCACTCGAAACTTCCCCTACAAAACCAACTTTGGACACAAAAATCCAGAGTAACACTCTTCCGTCTTCGCTCCGGGCAAAATCTCTCCCTTCAGAGATACAAATTTAAAATTCATAATGCACCCTCCCCTTGCTCTCAAAGATGTCGATCCAAACAAACGACGACACAGAACATCTCTTACCAGACTGCTCCGACTTTACCAACATCAGACGCAACTACGATAAAGTTGCTTCAACAGATCTCGGCCGGCCCTGTTGTGGTAGAGCATTGTCTCGGGGTAGCCCGCTTCTCGTATTAGTGGAGCGGGAGCAACAAAGTATATATATATATATATATATATATATATATATATATATATATATATATATATATATATATATATATATATATATATATAATATATATATAATATATATATATATATATATATATTTATATAATAGGGGTAGTTAGGGATTATTGTTAGTTTTGGATGTGATAAAGAAAATAGCCTTTGGTTTAGGGAAGGTTCGGTTTGTTAAGTATGATGGTCATGAGAGAAAAGAAAGTGATAGAAAGAGAAGATAGAGATAGATAGATAGACAACGAAGTTAAGAGTCGTTAAAATTAACACGCTACGTTTGTTAGGTTAGTATGTTAAGGTTAGATTATATTAAAGAATATATATATATATATACTATATATATATATATATATAATATATATATATATATATATATATATATATATATATATATATATATAATATATATATAATATATAGTAAATATATATATATATATATATATATAATATATATACTATATATATATATATATATATATATATATATGTATAATAAATACATAGATACAATATTTACATAATATATTTGGATATAATAATATTATATATATATATATATATATATATTAATATATATATATATATATATTTATATTATATATATCATATATATATTATATTATATATATATATATATTATATTATTATATACATATATATAATATATATATATATATATA
Organism: Trachelipus rathkii; assembly: GCA_015478945.1. Lineage (NCBI taxonomy): Eukaryota > Metazoa > Arthropoda > Malacostraca > Isopoda > Trachelipodidae > Trachelipus > Trachelipus rathkii. The sequence goes on from JABUQX010096339.1 coordinate 7,786, forward strand.
TATATAGTATATATATATATTATATATATATATATATATATAATATGATATATATATTATAATATATTATATATATATAAATATTATATATATATATAAATTATTATAATAATATAAATATATATATATAATATATATATAAATCAATATATATATAATATAATATATATTATATATATATATATATAATATATATATATATATATATATATATATATAATATATATATATAGAATATATATATATAATATATATATATATATATATAATATATATATAATATATATATAGTATAATATAATATATATAATAATATATATATATATATAATATATATATATTATATATAATATATATATATATATATATATATATATATATATATATATAGAGAGAGAGAGAGAGAGAGAGAGAGAGAGAGAGAGAGAAAGAAGTAAGGAGTCGTTATAATTTACAAGCTAGATGGGTTAGGTTAGGTTAGGTTAGGTTAGGTTAGTGAAGATGGAGAGAAAGATAAATAGACGGAAAGAAAGAAAGATAGATAGAGAAAGAGTAAGGAATAATTAACAAGCAAAGCGGCCCTTATGATATATTATATTTTTCCAATGTCTGGTTACTATAGTAACCATGTATGTATTTATTATTCTACGAACATCTTTCCAAAAATTTCATTTTATCGGTGAAACCCATTTTTGGGGCTCGGCTCCCACCTCATATGGGACCTTACCACTTTTAATTGCTCCTGGAATCCTTCGTCTTCCTCAGTTAAGCACTCGAAAAGTTTCTCCTTTCGTCTTTTGAACCCCATTTTGGGGGTCATCAAGCACACGGTAAGGGTTTTGAAAACCCGCAAAATCGGGTTCTAACGTAAGAGATAACATATGGAATGACACGAAGCATTTCACACTATGTTTGTTTCTTGATCCGATTCCTGAGCCGGTTCCGACTCCGGCTCCAGCTCATGCTCTGATTCCTGCTCCAACTCTTTCTCCGACTCCTTCTCTGACTTCTGTTAAATTTATATTATTATTATTTTTTTAAAAAAATTTTTATAGCAGCCACACTGTTATAAATCTCATCTTTGGAGATTCCTACTGCCACTGCGGAGGTTTAATATATATATATATATATATATATATAATAATATTAATTATATATATATATTATATAAAGGTGATAACTCACTCACGAAGTATATTAGTATAAAGGAGAGGTAATTAATATTATATAATATTATATACATATATATATATATATATAATATTATATATATATATATATATATATATATATATAAATATCTGAGTTATTTATATATATATATATATATAATATATATATATATATATATATATAATATATATATATATATATATATATATATATATTAATTTATTTTTTCGCTGCCAAAGTCTAAACCCTACATTGGGGACCTAGCACCACCCCACCGAAGATGCATCGAGTCGAAACCTCGTATGCGACAAGGTGACGTCACCAGAGGCGAAGATGAAAAGTTTGGTGGGATTGGATGTCTCTAACTCCCTAAAATGGAGGGCATAAATTTTGACCTCCATTTTTCTGCCAGTACTACGATCCAGTATTTCATAAAAGAAACTATCGAATGTAAAATAATTTCTATCAATTATGAAATTCAGTTTATCTAGCCAACCAATGATTGTAGAAAAATGATTTAAACGTCAAACTAGGGGGTAATAGACCTCGATTTATCGAATGAAATCATCAAGAAGGATCTTTTGATCATTTGAAACCCCAAAACCAAAATCCCCACTTTAGGGACTATCGATCCATAATTGCTGTTCTAAACCTTTGAAAATGGTCTTCCCAACCTCAAAAATGGTCTTGTCATCCTCTAAAAATCCCTAATTTGAGGCATCAAGCGTCAAAGCACTAAAATTTTAACGGAGTGAGGGGAATTTCAGAGTCAGCTGTCGACATGACTTGGCAGTTACAAATTAGTAGAATCCTAGTTACTAAATAATGTGATTCTAGCCAAACATTTGCTTTTGAACTTGCACACTGCTTTTGTAAAAGGTTTCGTCCATGTCAATCAAATTCTATTATCCAACTTTAAATAGTTTTTGCTATGGTGTTGGTATATCGAAAACTTACGGTAGAGACTAGCTCATTGCTTTCATTTCCAAAGTTCCATCTTTAGGTATTTATCCTTCTCTCTTATGCTGATGATTCTACCCTT
>JABUQX010096339.1:12500-17500 GCA_015478945.1 Trachelipus rathkii
TCTCCTCTCTCATATACTTGCTATGACTATCAGTTTTAACACCCTCATCTCTGCCACCTCCATCCTACTTCTGGTTTTGGTGGTCAGAGTTCACGCCTCCCCTCCGTATATCAGCATCGGTCTCAGCATCGTGGTATAAATGAGTATCTTCACCCCTTCTTGGCACAAGAAAGGCACAAGCTGAAAATCAGATCAGTTGTTCCTCTTCCTGGTCTAAATCCATGTTATGCTTCATTCAGTTTATTCTCCACTATCTCTTTCAGTCGTTTTTCCAATATCCTCTCATATACCTTACTTGCATGCGTAAGCAATGATATTCCTCTATAGTTGTTGCAATCACTCCTATCCCCCTTCTTAAATATTGGGCATATTATGGCTCTACTCCAGTCCTTTGGTACTTTCTCCTCCCTACAGAAACCATTAAACAATCTCAGCATCCATTTTACCACATCCTCCTCCACCTTAAATACTTCTGCAGGCAATCCGTCGCAACCTGGGCTCTTCCCGTTCTTCATCCGTTTTATTCCATCTTTAACCACTTCCAGTGTTATCGGTCGCAACTCCTCCCCCAAATCCACTGGGTCATCCTGATGTATCCTTCCTGGTTTTTCTCTACCACTCCATTTGTCCCCACCACTGTTTCCCTTCCAATTCGTTCTCTTCCCACGTGTGCGTTTAAATCTCCCATCAAGATCTTAATTTCCGCATTTATGCTGTCATATACATTCTGCAGCTGTTCATAGAATTCCACCTTCTCATTTAGTGGTCTACCCTGGTGTGGCACATACACCTGTATCAATCCCACTCTTCTTCCATCCAACTTTACTATCAGGCCTTTGAGTACTCAGCATTTATGGGATGAGAAAACCGGGTGCTTTAAAAACTACGTTTGAAGCGTTCTTTTTGTGGGGACGTGGATGGCCTAGTGGTTAGAGCATCCGGTTACTGTTACCTCAGCAACGCTTTGGAGGTAATGTGTCAGCTAACGCTGGAGTCCCAACGTTCGAATCCCGCTGACGAAGAGTAAAATCTTCTGTGACTCATTCATTTATGGGATGAGAAAACCGGGTGCTTTAAAAACTACGTTTGAAGCGTTCTTTTTGTGGGGACGTGGATGGCCTAGTGGTTAGAGCATCCGGTTACTGTTACCCTCAGCAACGCGGAGGTCCAGTGTTCGAATCCCGCTGAAGAAAGTAAAATCTTCTGTGACTCATTCATTTAAAATGAATATAAATAAATGAGTCACAGAGATTTTACTCTTCGTCAGCGGATTCGAACGTTGGACTCCGCGTTGCTGAGTTACAACAACCGGATGCTCTAACCATAGCATCCACGCGCCAGAAAAAGACGCTTCAAACGTAGTTTTTAAAGCACCCGGTTTTCTCATCCCATAAATGCTGATTTAAATGAATGAGTCACAGAAGATTTTACTCTCCTTCAGCGGGATTCGAACATTGACCTCCGCGTCGCAGAGTTATCAATAACCAGATGCTCTAACGTGGCATATAACTTTCGATATCTTTTCTTTTTGAAATTTTTGGAATTTTAGGATCATTTGGCCATATGATAGAGAATTCTGCTTGAACTACGTCTCTTATTGGATTTTCGACGCCTCTTGATCTTTGCCCAAAGAAGAGGGCCTCATCTTTGCAGTTACCAGGAGCAGGAGACTTCCTCAACGGTTTCTTTTTTTAATAATAATAATATCAAAAATAATAATTATATCATAAAAATATGTGACAGTGAAGGCAAGTAATGATCATCAATAATATAGAGTGAATTTTGTTGTAAAATATAATAATAATAAATAGTGATGATAATAATAATAATAATAATAATAATAATAATAATAATAATAATAATAATAATAAATATAGTAATAATAGTAATAATATTAATAATAATAGTAGTATGATAATATAATAATAATAGTATAGATAATAAAATAATAATGATAATAATAATATAATGGTGATAATATGATAGTGATAGTAATGAATAGTGATAATATTAATAATAATAGTGATATTTATATTTGTATATATATATATGTTGTGCATGTGTATATTTATTTAGGTATGTATATGTATTTATGTATATGTTTTTTTTATTTTTTTTTAAATATATTTATTTATTTATATAAAAGCGCCCGATAGCTCAGTGTTAGAGCACTCGCCCAACAAAGCGAGGGTCCCAGGTTCGCAACTGATCGGGTGGGAGAATGTGAGCTATTCTCCCCTTGGGATTGGCTTCGTCCTGCTCGGACGTTAAATGAGTACACCTCCTCCTTGATTAGGGCTCTGCCAGTGAGTGACGGTGTTTATCTCTGTAAAAAAAAAAAAAAAAAAAAATCGCCATCATTCAATCATTCCTATAAATCACCTTCTCCACTCTGACTTCCACTTCCGGAGTCGCTATCAGTGCTACGCCATATTTCCTTTCTGATGCTTTCCCCTTAAACATCATCCAATAATCCTGGTGCAGCCGTCGTCTCCCCTCTCCAATCAATCGTGTCTCACACACGCCCAGTACATCTAGCTTGCACTCCTCCATCATTTCTACAACCTACAACTCCTTACCCTCCATCGTACTCACATTAATTGTTCCAAATCGCATATTCAACTTTTCCTAGTCCTTTTACTCTCCGAGTCTATAACCGAAAAGATCCGTCAGGGTTCCGAGGCTCCATTTGCGCATCTTGAGCTGATTATTTTATTTTTATGTAAATATTTTCCTCTAAGTTTCCCATTTTCCCTTGAGCGTTCTGTACCATAATGAGGATGTCACTGATGATAAAAGAGACTCATCAAATAAATAACTTTTATCAAAAGGGGGAGATTTTGCTCTCAAATTTATGAAAAGAGCCAAGAATTCAGGATATTTATTTTTCATAAAGTCTATTGCTCTATCATATTCGTTACCTGAAAGTTCTGCTTTTTGATATCTTGTGTCAAAAAAATATTCTACCACTTTCATATCGGTCTCCTGAAAGTTCTGTTGTTTGAAAACTTGTGTCAAAAGAATATGCAACAATGAACTTCTGTTACGGCCTGATGATACCTCTTCTATACTTTTTCAAAATCTTGCTTACTGAGTGACGAATTAAGCTGTTCTAACTTCATAACCATTTGTTTCCAAATATGAACAGCTTCGCTAATTTTGCAGTCATTGCTTTCTAGTCTGGTTAATGCTGTGGCCACACACTTAAGCCTTTCATGCAATCTTTCGGCACGACATTTTAAATTCATGTCAACAATTTTTGACTTTATACTTGCATCAAGTTAGTAGAATTGACAACTTTACTAAATAATTTCCTAAGCAAAAAAATTTGTTTTCCATCTACTGTCAACAGATATATCTAATTTCTTTCCTCCAGCTTCATCATATATAATATATATATATATATATATATTATAATATATATATATATATATATTGTGTATTTTTATATTTATATATATAATATTTTTATATATATATATATATATATATATATATATATTATATATATATATATATATATATATATATATATATATATATATATATATATATATATATATATATATAAATTATATATATATATATATATATATATATATATAATATATATATATATATATATATATATATATATATATATATATATATTAGTTTTGAGATTTTTGACAGTTAGAAACCAGAACATGCAAATAAAAATGCTTGAAAAAATCGCGACAAAAATTTATTTTCTAAACTGTTTCTTTTTTTTTAATGGTTTATAGTTTACACCACTGTTTAATTTTTTTTGTTGGTTTAAACCATGGTTTAATCAGCCAATCCTAAACCGCAACCACGGTTGTCACTGGTCTTCACAACCGCAAAGTGTCTTGTCAGGAAGTTATCTTTGAAAATACTCTATGCTATCAACTCTTCTTCTCATCTCTCTCTCTCTCTCTCTCTCTCTCTCTCTCTCTCTTCTCTCTCCTTCTCTCTCTCTCTCTTCTTCTCTCTCCTTCTCTTTTTTTTTTTTTTTTTTTTTTTTTATTATATGAAAAACAATGATTCGGTTTGTCCTTACTCCTCAAATACTTCTAAGATACGAAAACTTACTAGTTCTGATTTTATACTAATTGAAAAATATTACCCTATTGGAGCCATTTGAAGAGATTACTAAAAAGTTAGCTTTCATTCGTACTCTGTTTCAGAAGTATTTCCTTTTTTCCTTTTATTGTGTCGTTAAAAACTCTTCAAAAGACCCCATATTTCGAAGCTGAAGAGGGAATTAAATCAACTGTACAAACAATAAATTCAGAGTTTAACTCGATAAATTTGATAAATTTTTGGAAAGAAATTTTCTTGTACTCCATCGAAACGTATCTCGATGGCTTCGATTTCAAAGGAGATTTTTTTTTTACAACTTTCTTATGTTTTGAAGGAAGTTCAGGAAGAAATAACAAAACAATGTAAGGAACTTTCTTCAGAATATGGGAAAAGATATGTCTATTAACAGACATCGTTAAAGAATTTAAACTGCAGAAATAAAGCAACCTTCAACATCTAGGCCAAAAACTCTGAATCATGAATGCCCATTTAACATCAAGTAGTGATGATGATACAGAAATAGAGCTTAATGAAAGTGCTTTGGATGAAATAGCAAAATATCAAAAAGAAAAAAGAATCGATCCCGAAGATGATCCTATAATGTGGTGGAGAAAGAACGAACATAACTTCGAAGAGTTGAAGATGATGGCTAAAAGATATTGGTCATGCCCATCTAGTAGTATACCAAGCGAGCAACTTTTCAGAGGTGCTGGATTAATTTATGACGAGAAAAGGATGAGATTACCAGGAGAAAATGCAGAAAATGTTACTCCTAAATCTAACTTGCCACTTCTAAAATTCAGTTACAAACTTTTGTAAACAGAGGCTAAATTGCACATTAAACGACCAGAAATTTAGAAATTTTCAAGGTTAAAACAGAAATAATAATAATAATAATAATAATAATAATAATAATA
>JABUQX010096339.1:20000-22500 GCA_015478945.1 Trachelipus rathkii
GTGTGTGGTGTGTGTGTGTGTGTGGTGTGAGTTGAGGTTTGCGAGGCGGCGCGGCTTACATTAACTTTACCAACGATCTGCGGCTTAAAAATCCTAACTTTTGCCTCTGTGGAATATCACCTCACTAACTCCTAATCCTAACCTTTTGCTCTTGTCTGAGGACTCCGAATGGCTAAGATACATCCTCTAACTGTTTTAATGTTTCCCACTATAACTTATTTTCATAATTTCCGTCTGGAAGGGTGGAGTGTGTGCCTATGTAAAAAGAGATATTTGGATAGCACGTTTTAAGAATTCTGGGAATGAATGAAATGTGCTCAGAAAGTGTTAAAATCTTTCTTCCTTCTACTACATAAATCTTTGTGCTTCTGCTAACTGTTTCTCCACTAACAGAACAAGATTTTCCACTCTTTCTTTGATATCTTACTACTCTTCACGGCTGTTATAAATCTTCTCATTCAAATTACTGAGGTCTCTATTTAAGGGGATTGTCATGTACACATACACTGAATGGTTCGGATCCTCTCATACTGATTTAGGTGGGGGGGAGGCCGAATCATTCAGCAATTCTTAACGATCTGGAGCAACTATTCAAAGAACCTACACACATTCCGATGCGTCCTAACCAATTCTTGAACACACTTGACACTATGTTTCACCACTAGTCCTTCCTCTCTATAAACAAAATACACCCCTTTCGCTCCTATTGGTAAATTCTGACCACAACCTTATATCTCTTAACTTTAAGTACTTTCTCTCCAACAGCTCCATCCGCCTATGCGTTTTTTTTTCTGGAATTTTGATCGGGGTGATTGGGGGGTCTTGCTTTCTACTATAATTGGAATGACTGCTTTGAATCTGATGACGCTTCGGCTTCTGGCCAGCTAAGGTGGAGGCTGTAATCGTTGACCGGATGAAGCAGGTGCATTCCTTCTTCGAACTAATCTTTCTCTCCTCATCAATCCCTGGTTCGGAAAAGTAGGCCTGTTTCTTCCTCTGGCCATCTTCAGCTAGAGACGCACTTATCGGGGGTGGAAAAAATTCTCGTTCTAATATCACATCTCGCTAATTTTCATTCAGCTAGAAATCGTTGCAGGATACTTTTCGACGAGCAAAGCGGGCTTTTATCAATCAAACGAAGGTGCGCTAACCTCCTTGGTTCTCCTATCGATAAATCTTTCTGGCCTCTTGCCAAAAACATCTTCAACAACTTCTGTAAATCTGGCCTTTTCCTGCTTCTTATCATTCGATCTGATGTCTCTGTTGCTAACTCTCCAACTGAAAAGGCCAATTCTCTTCGGCCTCCTATTTTCCTTGCTAACTCACCCTGGAGACGAATTCTGTGCATTCCTCTTTCCCCACTTCTCTCTCTCAGTGGTCCTATGTCTTTGCCTGTGATTACATTGATTCGGGGTGCATGGGCTCCTGAGATCTATGAACGTTAGGAAGGCGGGTGCGCCCCGGATGGCATTCCGCCGAGCCTTTGAGGGGAGTGTGCTTCGGACTGGGGCCCTCCCTTCGTTCAACTATATTATCTATGTCTCAATAAAACTAACACTTCCCTCAGTGTTGGAAGCACGCACATTCCAACCTATTCCGAAAAAGGAAGCCGCTCTGCTGACCTTTCTAACTATCGCCCTATACTCTCACTTGTATTCTATCTAAGAAAAGATCTTTGAAACCCTTCTTAAATCTCACTTCTTAGACCATCTGAAATCTCAATTCTCCTTCTTTTCCCGATCGCCAGTACGGGTTTCGGCGTTCGAAGGTCTACTGGTGATATTCTTTCCTATTTTATCTTACGGATTTATGGTTTTCCGCCCTTAGGAACTACGGGGAGACTTGCGGCGGTGGCGCTTGATCATATGTCTCCAAAGCATATTGCCCGGGTAATGGCAGCGGTCACTGCTTCTCCAAGTTCCCCTCCTTTGGGTTCCTCCCCTTCTCTTTTGCTTACTTATGTCTAGTTTTTCTTTCAAAATCCGCTACAAATATTGGCTGTTGTTTATGGGGCGACTTCTTCTTCCTGTTCTTTTTTTCAATAGTGGTGTTCCTCAGGGTTCTGTCTTATCTCCTACTTTTTATTTCCCTACTTTTCATCATATAATGATCTTCTCACCTGCGCATCTAACTCTATTCACTCATATGCCGTATGACTCGACCCTTCATTCTTCAACTATTTCAATTCTGCTCCTCTTTTACTTCTAGAATTTGCCTCTCGTACTTAATCTTTCCGATTCTATTCTCGCTGATCTGGAATAGAATTTTTCCGGGGTGGGGTCGTCTCAATACCTTGTGAAATTCAATTCTTTACAAACTCAACTTTTTCAAATCTCCCTCTCTAAGAAACCTTTCTGACTTTCCTATCTCTTTCGACGGTTCTTTCGTCCCTCCTGTTGACAAACAATATAAACATCCTAGGCCTTAACATAAACAAAAAAATGTCTGGAAACCTCACATCACAACGGTTGGCTAGGGCGGCCTCAAAGAAAACTGGGAG
>JABUQX010096340.1:0-2500 GCA_015478945.1 Trachelipus rathkii
TATATATATATATATGAGAGAGTATATATATATATATATATATATATATATATATTAGGTGGTGAGAGGTAATTTTAGACTTTTAGATTTTTGAATGTGCGTATATTTGCAGTAGCTGTGGCATACCTAGATAAGTTACCAAACCAAATCTAAGACCTTTCAAATGTATGCACTGTTGATTGCATTTAAATTTCTCCCCGTGACATCTACATAGAGTAAATTTTTAGAATCCGTCATGGTGACTCAGAACTTAAAGCATGTCATTTTTGCTTGAAACAATAAATCTTTTGAGATTATATCGTTCACCATAATATATTATCAGTTCTTATGTATTTGTACTTATGGAAACATGTGGGTGAATGTGTTTTACTTTCAATGAAATAATGTATATATAAATAATTATTTACAAATTCGTTTATTATTGCAGCTAATTAAAAATGATCTAAAGATTAAAAGTTATTGAAAATATGGTAGTCCGTGTGAATTATTAATGAAAGAACCTAGTACATATAGGCAATATTCAATACTACTATTTTATTAGTCATACTAACTTCAGTGACCTTCCGAATTTCATTCATCAAATTTATAATGCCTTCTAAATCTATTTGCAGAAAGTCAACCCAGGGCTTCCTCTCTTGTTACAGACAGTCTATAGAAAGGTTAAAGATCTTTCTGACTTTTTTAGTTAAAAACATCAACCCGAAACAGGTAAAGCTTTCCTAGCCAAAAAGAATCTCAATGTAAAATTATTGCGGCTTTTGATATCTCTGTTTGCACCTGTCCTTTGACATTAAACAATGCAGTGATAAACAATGCAGTGATTAAATGGTAAACTGCAAAATACAAAACTGTGAACAATTACACATTATATTCATTTGCTCTGCAAAATGCAAAAACTCCCAATTAGAGGACAGAACTTATCTAGAGATCAGAGAATGTTAGAGACGTGCTGGAAAAAATGGGAAAGGTTAAATTTTGTAGGTAATGTTAGTTACTTTACCGTTGATAAGTAGGGAACTTTGTTAATGCTAGCAGTTTATTTATGTAAGGTATGTTAGGTTTGTTGCTGTACATTATGTTCTTAATTCAGGCTATGTTACGTTAGCTTTATCAGTGTGAAAACTTTGTTATGTTAGCATTTATTGGTTCGTCAGTATGATAGACAGGCTAGGTTATGATAACCTTTTGTTAAGTTTTGTTAAATATTACTATGATAATGTAAAATTAACACTGTTATGTTAGAGAAACAATGTTGGTGGAATAGGTTAAATTTTGTAGGTAATGATAGCTACTTTACCATTGAAAAGTACGGTACTTTGTTAATGTTAACAAATTATTCATACTTAAGGTATATTAGGTATGATTATGTTTTTAGTTCAAATTGTTATGTTAACTTTTAACAATGGTGATACACTTTGCTATGTCAGCATTTATTCTATGGCCAGTAATGATAAATAGGCTAGAATATGATAATTTTTTGCTGAATTTTTTGTTAAAATCACTGTATTAATTGGATATCTATGTATTAAGTTTATAAAAATAAAGGATTTAGTAAAACAAGATGTTTAATAAATTTATGTTATGTTCATACTAAAAACTTATTTTATGTATTTATACAAAGAACTTAGTTTATGCTATATTTATACAAAAAATTATACTTAATATATGACTTTAATCACAAAATCAATGGATTACGAATAAGAAAAGGGTAATAATTGCAAGTTTTAATTTATATATCTATTTATTGATTAATTGACATTTTTTAAATAAAAATAATAAAAAGAATAAAGTATTTAGTAGAAACATAAAATGATTTTAATAAATTATGTGTTATGTCCATAAAAAGAACTTGTTTTTGCTGTGTTTATGCAAAGAACTTATTTTTATGTTGTATGTTTACGCATAATACATGATAAAATATGACGTAAAGCGATAAGTCAATAGAGCATGGCATGGCATAGTGTAAGGAAATGGAGATTGGTGTTTGCGCTATTGCTGTACAGCTTTACTGCTCTAGGGTTAATAAAGTACATATTTTCAACAAAAAATTTCAAAAATTAAGCAAAAATCTGTTTTAAAAACTAGTTTTAATAAAATAAATAAAATTTTATATATAAAAAGTTTTAAAATAAAATTTTTTAAAATAAATAACAAATTTTGAATTAATAGTTTTAAAATTAAAAGATAAAATTTAAACTTTAAACAAAAAGCTTGTGAATTAAAACTTACAAAATAATCAAAACTTAACAAACAAAATTAAACTTATGAAATAAATAAAGACTAAAAACATAAACAGTTAATGTAAAATTAAACATATGAATTATAAAAACTTTCTGCAAATAATAAAAACTTACAAAATAATAAAACTTAATACGCGAAATGTAAATGTAAAATAAAAGATAAATAAAATAAAACAAAATAAATAAATAAAGTTTCAAATAAAATAGGATTTAATAATTAAAGTTTATAAAATAAAAAAAATGTACCAAATAAAATAAAA
>JABUQX010096340.1:12500-22500 GCA_015478945.1 Trachelipus rathkii
CTTTTTGATTTAAAATGAAAAATTGCGATAATTTTTTTCTGTTCGGCGAAGTGGATGAAATTTTCAGGGCATATATAGAAAGAGATGCACATTTTTTAATTAAATATTTTGGAAATTTTTAAAAATTTTCTTTTGAGTATACAAAAAATTTATCTAAGTAAAAAAGATGCATCTCGCCCGATTATACAAGCCCTAAAAATTTGATGTTGATCGGATGAGTAGAAAATTAATATATCAATTTTTCACTTTCCGAAAATTCAAACGTTTGAAAAAGTGAAATATTGAGATGCTTTTTTTTCTACCTGTCCGATCAACATCAAATTTTCAGGGCTTGTATAGTCGGACGAGATGCATCTTTTTTACTTAGATAATGTTTTTGTATACTCAAAAGAAATTTTTTTAAAAATTTCAAAACATTTTTTTTGAAAATTTGTTCCAAGAACAAATCCAAAACTAATACATTTACAAAGAAATTATCTAAGTAAAAAATGTGCATCTCTCCCGACTACATAGGCCCTGAAAATTTTATCCACTTCGCCCGAACAGGAAAAAAATTATCGCAATTTTTCATTTTAAAATCCCCAAAAAGTGGGTTTTGAAATTGGACAACGTACTTCGTGACTTTTGTAGATAATGGACCCATCTATGCATATTTCAAGTTTGAAGTCATTTCGAAAAGGAGTTAATTTGAAAAATGTCAAAAACATGGGTTTTGAAAAATTTAAAATCCTGAAAGGATGACTACAGACACAGAAAAACACCAGAAAACAACGTTTTAGAGGGCAAAATAATCTACAGTTTGGTGTTTATAGGGTCAAAATTGGCTGATAATTCCGAATTTTATGTCCATTTTTAAGGGGTGAAAATTGGGCACTGAACTTAATAAATAGTTGCACCTCCCCTTTAAAAAAAATTAATTTTAATTTTTTAATAGAATGTTGCTATGTTATTTATGAAATAGTTAATAAATTGCAATATTTAGTTAATTAACTTTTTAAAAATTTAAAAAAAGGCAAGCTTAAGAATTAAAATTCAATTTTATAGCAGTTAAAGGTTAATAGAAATTATTTAATATATATATATATATATATATATATATATATATATGTAAGTCTATTATATATATCTAGAGATGTATATATATATATATATTTATATACATATATATAATATATTATCATATATATATATACATCATTATATACATATTGTTTACTATATATATTATATATACAAATATATCATATAGGTATAAATATATATATATATATATATATATATATATATATATATATATATATATATATATATATATATATATATATATATATGGGCGTCGCCAGCTTCCAAGCTAGGGGGGCAGCTTAAAATTTTATAGAGCTCTTATATATATATATATATATATATATATATATATATATATATATATATATATATATATATATATATATATATATATATATATATATATATATATATATATATATATATATATATATATATTTATAAAAATATATATATATATTTTATATATATTATATATATATATATATATATATATATATATATATATATATATATATATATATATATAAAAGAAGACATAATACTAGAAACATTTTTATGGATGATTAAATGATTAATATTTAAAAATAAAATATTTTATTAAAACAATAGAATGTCAAATACAATATGCAATAATGGAAAATTCACAATATAGAGCAGTTGCAAAATTGATATTAAAAAAGCAGTTTGGTCAAAGACAAATTTATCAACTACTGTTTGAATAAAATAATCATAATTGTCAAACAAATTTTCTGTACACAATCATCATAGCCAGCCCGTTTAACCTGTCATCTTCCATAGTACTTAGAAGCCAAGTCTTGATCCTTCGCAGAGTACCTAAAGAGAGCTCTACTGTACTGGTGTTGAATGGCAGGGCGAGTAGTATCATCAAAGCCTTTTTCGTCGACGGAAAGAAAGGTTCTGTCTTCTTTAAGACTTGGGAGACAACAAGATCTTTTAGTTCTTCACTACTCAGTTTCTTGTCCTTCCAAATTTGTACCGCAGCTCTTCTTCTATGCCTTCAAGTGGTAAAAACTAAGTGAAGCTGTTCTTTTCCTTAACTCATCGATTGTTATGAGTAGCATGTGGAAAGGATGTAGATTTGTTAATGCATAAGCAGGTGTATTTTCAGTAGAAACCCGTAATTCCAAAGAAGAGGTTTTAGAATCCAGATACGGAATTATTAAGGATCTTCTCCAGAACTCCGTGGAATTTGTTGCTGGATGGTTGCTGCGGTGCTGCTGCCTACCAACAATCCGTGGTATATTCATATCAAGCCCCAGTTGCTCGGCGATTTGATTAGCTTCTTTTAATACTTCATCGGTGATTTTTTCTTCATCTTTCCGATGGCTCCTAAGTCCTAACCATTTCCACAATGTGTTAAATGTGCTGCGAGGTTTTGACGATATTCAAGGTTTTGAATTGGACAGCATTTTTCTAACATCGCAGAGTACTTCGCGATCAATATCATAGCCATGATGAATGACGACTTACATGCCGCTGAATGCAACTGAAAAGCGCTTTTTCCTGTGGCGGTATCTCCTTCAATGGAAATGGTTTCTAATGCCTGCATCATTCGTACAAAGTGCTCCTTAAACACTCTGATGCACTTGTGTTGTTCAGACCATCTGGTCTGGCATTGAGATTGGGAGTATATATATATATATATATATTGTATATATATATATATATATATATATAAAGAGATATATATATACATATATATATATTTATATATATATATATATATATATATATATATATATATATATATATATATATATATATATATATAAATATATAAGTATATATTTATATATATATATATATATATATATATATATATATATATATATATATATATATATATATATATATATATATATATATATATATATATATATATATATATATATATATATATATATATATGGTCAGCCTCTAGATGAGCCACAATCCATATCTAAAAAACTATAACAGCTACCGGAAAAGGAATACATTGGAATGTTGGTAAAAATTTTAGTTAAGAAAAAGTCATATCTAAAAACTACAATAGCTACATAGGAAAAGGAATACATTTTTTGGAATCCTGGTAAATTATAGTAGAAAAATGTAAATAAAAATAAAAAATTATTGTTAATAATTATAGTAATATAAGGAGAAAGCCTATTTAAGACCTTTTATACGGTACTCGTTAAAATAAATAGACTTCTCTAGTATAGTTAATTTTTTTAACTAAAGAATACCTCAAAGGTATACCGCACCGATGGCAGGAGTCGGGGTCTCTAGAGCCTCTGGGGGAATCCATGGGTAGGACTATTCCCTCTTCGGGAGGGCACTCGAACCCCGCTCTTGATATTTGGGTGTCAGTGGGGTTCCTCCGCCCCTACGGTAAGAAAACGTCCCCTATGTTCTTCTCGTCGGCTCGAGCCCCACATTGCCGTGTAATACCTTTACAAATAATATATATATGTATATATATATATATATATATATATATATATATATATATATATATATATATATATATATATATATATATATATATATATAGCAGAAGTTAGTTATATATATATATATATATATATATATATATATATATATATATATATATATACCCCCTGTCCCCCGCCGGCTCTAAGTTTAAAAAACTGTACATCAATTTATTTATTTATTTTTTACTCTTTCTTTCTTCTCTATAGACTAAGAATTTACAGGAGTTCCAAAAATCTATTCCTTTCCTGTAGTTATTGTAGTTTTTTAGATATGATTTTTTTTATACATTTTCTCACTCAAAATTCTACCAAGATTCCAACAATGTATTCCTTTCCTTTAGCTATTGTATGGAGATATGGATTGTATGCTCTTTAGAGGTTGGCCTATATATATATAGTATATATATATATATATATATATATATATATATATATATATATATATATATATATATATATATATATATATATATATATATATATATATATATATATATATATACTCTGTCCCCTGGCGACTCCAACTCCGCCTCAACATTTAAAAATTATTTTTATTCTTTTTATTTTTTACATTTTCTAACTAAAATTTCACAAGGATTCCAAAAATGTATTCTTTCCTTGTAGCTATTGTAGTTTTTTAGATATGATTTTCTTTTTACATTTTCCCTCACCCAAATTTCCACCAGGATTCCAACAATGTATTCCTTTCCTGTAGCTATTGTAGTTTTTGAGATATGGATTGTGGTTCTTCAGGTTGACCTATATATATATATATATATATATATATATATAGTATATATATGTATATATATATATATATATATATATATATATATATATATATATATATATATATATATATATATATATATATATATTTATGTGTATTTAGGGGGCTAGGGGACATGGTCTCCCCCGAAATTTTCCTAGACACTAAAAAATTTTAAGTATCATATCTGTTTTGTTAATGATATAAAGTGCAGAAGTTAAATTAATTTTATATATTTCGTCGCTGTCAGGAACAAATCTCGTAAGTCCATTAGTTTAAACTAAACCTGAAACCATCAGAGAAAATGCAACATTAGAATTTCAGCTGATTTTTGAAGAATGTGTAAGCGCATCTGAATCTGAACTGAGTATTGAAATTGCTGTGCCAAAGAATTAACAAATTCCAAAATACAGACCCAACATTCCTAGTTCCGACCCACAAACTTATTATCGCACATCCATTTTTATACAATTTTGGATGATTTAATATCAGCATTAGGTAGAGAGGTTTTTAAATTTTCCTTGCAATTTGTCATGCCTGAACGGGTAATGTGCCATATGAGAAGATAAAAGATCAGTAATATTTTAAGGCAAAGATCTGAAAATAAAAGATTTAGTAAAAGCAGAATTGGATTTATGGAAGTTGAAATGACATCACAGCACAGGTCGCCCCAAAACCGCAATAGGTGGAGTAGTTTTTTTGCACCTCACAATTTCCAAATATTTACATCTTGTTGCAAATACTGGCAATTTTACCCGTGTTTAATGCTTCAGTAGAAAGAAGCTTTTCAACATTAAGACTTCTGAAAACCTACTTGAGAAATACTATTGGAGATGAAAGACTTACTGGACTTGCCCTCCTCTACATACATCGAAATATTGAAATAAAAATTGAAGATGTTATCTCAGACTTCGCTCACTCTCATGTCAGGCGATTAAATTTAACAATTTAGGTAAGATGATTTTAGTAATTCATATAAATTTTTCCCATTTTTTCTTAGGAATTTAATATTTTGTCCTTCCACTATATATATATATATATATATATATATATATATATATATATATATATATATATATATATATATATATATATATATATATATATATATATATATATATATATATATATATATATATATATATATATATATATATATATATATATATATATAAAGAACGATTTTTGTTTGGCCCCCCCCGAAAAAAATTTCTGGATACGCCACTGTTTACATATATATATTATGCAAAAGTAGGCGAGGCCTAATTAAGAAGTCTTGGATCTAGTATAGCGAATTAACGATACTACCAATTTTAACTAAACGTTAAAAGAGTATAGAAAAATTACACAAACTGACCTTCCTTTTGATATATTATAGCTTGTTCCCTTTAGTACGTAGGAAATGAAACCATATGATGTAGGGCTGTACTCCAAAACTCTCTGCATCGCAAGAAATAAACACCAGTGTAAACACTTGGGCAGCTGCCCCCCTGCGTCCCCCCTGACGACGCCCATATATATATATATATATATATATATATATATATATATATATATATATATATATATATATATATATATATATATATATATATATATATATATATATATATATATATATATATATATATATATATATATATATATATATTAATAATATTATTAGAAATTATTTAATTAACATGGAAATAAATATGTATATCAGGCAGTAAAAAAAATTAAAAATGAAAAAACAATTTTTTTTATATATCCCATAAATATTTGAAAAGAAATATGTCATATTTTGGTTGGTTGTATTTAATTTTGTAAAAAATCATTGGAAGGATTCGAATCCGGATTCGGATTCGGATTCGGATTCAAGCTTTTTACATGGATTCGGATTCGGATTCGGATTCGAGAATTTCCACACACACGGATTCGGATTCGGATTCGGATTCGAACATTTTATACGGATTCGGATTCGGATTCAAACATTTCCACACACACGGATTCGGATTCGAATCCAAAAGTTGCCGGATTCGCCCATCACTGATATATATATATAGAAAGAAAGAAGATATATATATATATATATATATATATATATATATATATATATATATATATATATATATATATATATATATATATATATATATATATATATATATATATATATATATATATATATATATATATAAGCAAGCAAAAATAGAAGTAAAGAGGGGGCCAGACTTTAGCAGTTGAGTGCATGAATGAATGAGCATATCTGTCAAATCTATAGTTAGAGAATGATTCTTTCTAATTCTCAAAGGAGGAGATTTGCGACTAAGATCATTTGTAGCGAAGAATGAAACTGAAGAGAATAAGGAGAGATGGTGCGAGATTTAGACCGCCGTACATTCGCTACCTTATTGTATGAAACACCTTCTATTTTTGCTTTGATTAATTATTAGATTTTGTAAATTAATAGTACTTGTTTCTTTGATTTTAAAGTTGAAGAATAAAACATTTAGGGGCATTTTTTTTAATTTAGCTTTATTTAATATATTGCTGTCGTATGTTGATTTCTAAGAGCTTTTCTATTGATAACATAATATAATCGGTTATTTAGTAAACATGGAGTCAATGTATAATTTATATAGAAAGTATGAATATTACAGTACACAGCTAAGATAATATAAATATATTGCAATAATTGTATAAATATAATAAATATAAATCCGTTTATTGCTAACAATTACGACAGATATTTACAACTATATACAGGTACAAAAATGTAAGAAATCGAAACTTTATCGACTACTTTTATGTGGGAAGGAGGTATCACTATTTGCGTGTTCCTAATTTTGATACCAATCGGTGATTTTCTGAAAAAGTTCTCGGTAGGCGAACGCAGTGTCCGCAATGGATTCCTGGTTCAATGCCGCCCTTGTCCAATTCGCTCCGTGCGGCGTCACTGAAGATCCGTGACCTTTGGAGTAATCCGATCTCTCACACTCCCTGTAATTCCTCTTTGGCTGATATTGCGATGGCCTGTGCCACGACGACAATTATACATGTTGGATTTCTCAACACCAACGGTTATTGTACTGACCAACTCGGCACAGATGTTTGCCGAGTATCAGCAGAAATGAATGTCAAACTCCGAAACCAAATCGGCCTGCTAAAGCAATGATAATATAAACTTGTCAATGAGTAATGCTTCCTTAATATAATATAGATATAATATTAAAAAATAATATAATATGATATATATATATAATATATAATAATAATATAATTAATTAATATAATATAATATATAATAATATATATATATAATATATATAAAGTCTGAATATATATTGAATGATAATATAATATAATTATAATATAATTATAAATATAATATAATATAATATGTAATATAAATATAATATAATGTAATGTAATGTAATGTAATGTAATGTAATGGTAATCTACATATAATATAATATAATTAATATAATATAATATAAATAATAATAATAATAATAATAATAATAATAATAATAATATAATATAATAATAATTAATATAATAAATAATTATAAATTAATAATAGATAATACTAATAATAAATGAATATTAATAAGTAATATTATTAATAAATAATAATATTTACAATAATAATAATAAGCCAAATAATAATTAATGTAATAATAATAATAATAATAATAATAATACATAATAATAATAATAATATAATAATATAATAATAATAATAATTAATAATAATAATAATATAATAATAATAAATATAATTAAAATATAATAATAATAATGAAAATAATTAAAATAATAATAATAATAATAGATAATAATATATAATAATTATAATAATAATAATAATAATAATAAAATATAATAATAATAATAGATAATCAATCAATAATAATAGATATAATAATAATGAATAATAATATAATAATAATAATAGATAATAGATAATAATAATACATGAATAGATTAAAATAATAATAATAATATGAATAATAATAATAATAAATTAATAATAATAATAATAATAATAATAATAATAATAATGAATAATAATAATGAATAATAATAATACTAATAATAATAATATAAAATACTTGTAATGAAATAGTATTGATTATAAAATAATAATCCTTGTAAATAAAAAATGAATAATGAATAATGAATGAATAAAATGCTAATAATAATAATAATGAATAAATAATAATAACAAATAATAATAATAATATAATAATAATATAATATAATAATGAATTATAATGATATTATAATAATATAATAATATTAGCGTAATATAATAATAATATTAAAAAATTAAAATTATTAATATTATAATATTATTTATTTTATTATTAAATACATAATAATTAATATAATAATAATATATAAATAATAATATATAAGAAATAAATATTAGTAATATAATAATAATATAATATACATAATTTAGTAATGAATTTTAAATAACTTATTATTAATAATGAATTAAGTGTTTTAGTCATTATTAATGACTTGAATAATATTTATTAATTAAAATAATAATTTACATAGATAGAAATTTAATAATAATATAGATATATTTAATAAAATATTAAAAGATAATATATGTTTAATATAACATTAATAAAATATTAAATATAAAATTAATATAATAAAAATAATATAATTTTAATAGAAATTAATATAACAGTAAAATTAATATTAATACAACAATATAATATGTGGGTATAATAAGCTGAATATTAACATAATAATATAATATTAATATAATATTTATATTAAAATTATATAATATTTATATTATTATAAATATAATATTTATTATATTTAATATAATATTTCAGATAAATTAAAAATTTTTAATATAACATTTGGGGATATTCTTTTTAATAAATGATATAATACCAATAATGCAATAAATAATAATAAGAAATTGATAATAGATAATAATAATAGATAATAAATAATAATAATAATAGATAATAATAAATAATAATAATTAATCAATAATTACTAATAATAATAAAAATAATAATAATAAATAATAATAATCATCAATAATAGGATTAATAATTAATAATAATAATGAGAAATAAATGAATATAATAATAATAATAAATAATAGATGAATATAATAATAATTAATAATATATAAAAGAAATAATAATATTAAATAATATAAGAAAAATATAATAAAAAGAAATAATAATTGTAAAAATATGAAGAAATGAATAATGAAAAAGATAATAATAATAATAATAGATAATAATAATAATAATAAATAATAATAATATATAGATAATAATAATAATAATAATAGATAATAATGCATAATAATAATAATAATATAATAATAATAATAATATTAATAATGATCAAATAATAATAATAAACGGGAAGAATTAATAATAATAATATAATAGATATAATAATAATAATTAATAATGAATAATAATATTGATAATAATGATAATATAATAATATAATAATATAATAATAATAATAATAATAGTAATAATAATAAGAGTTTGTAAAATAATGAGTAATAAAAAAATGAAAAAATTGAAAAAAATAATAATAATAATAATAATAATAATAATAATAAATAAATTTTAAGAATGCTAATCGCTATTAATTAATAATATGATAATAATAATAATAATAACTAATA
>JABUQX010096340.1:35000-37500 GCA_015478945.1 Trachelipus rathkii
ATATTTATATATATATATTAATATATATATAATATAAATATATATATATATATATATATATATATATATATATATATATATATATATATATATATATATATATATATATTTTAAGGACACTACTTTGTAGTATGATATATTTTACTTAGGAGGAAGCCTTGGGATTTCTTTTTCGTATTATGCCTTTACTGTCCACTTTCATTTATTACGTAGAATGTCAAACAATTAAAAACATTGTTAAGACACTTTTTTTTTTATGAAATAAAATTTAAAAAGGAAAGCTAATTTTCGTCCGGACACGCGAGACCTCTTCTAAGGGACTTGATTTCTTTCTTGATCTTCATCAGTTCAATGTGTTTCCAGTTGGTCTGCCGTATTTCTTCATGTGTTGTTGAATATTTTGATGTTGTTCTGATATTAATTTTTTGGTAGTAAAATCTAGTTTAACTTCACCGGGATGCTTATTGTAGTTGTTACTATATAAATGCAAAAGGATTCCATTATTTTGCGATGGTTCGTGTTTGATATTTCTGATCATCTTTTTATTGTTGATATTGATAGAGTGGCCTGTGTTACGCCCATGACTTGTTAAAGCTGAATTTATCTGTCCTTGTGCAGGTCATCTGAATGTTGATTTTTTCTTCTTTGGAAATCTATGTTTCACCTATATATGTTTATTGCAAGTATTGCGGGATGTGATATATACAGCTTTGGGGAGATTTTTTTTCTTTTCGTTTTGGGGTTTGAGAATGTTTTAAGGTGATGTTATTATGGAATGAGGGTTAATATTTTTGGTAAATTATTTGTTTAATCGAATATATGGTAATTGAGGAGTTTATGTTGTAAGACAGAGATTGGCCTTAACCGTTCATATATTAAACTGCTCATTAATCTCTCATTACAACATACTCTTTCATTTTAATGGCAAATATTAAAAACAAACTTTCGGCCTGAGAATGTGGGATCCCCACTGTCTCCCATACCCAGTAACATATATATGGAACTACAGAATGTTATCATATTTTACCCACCCCTTTATTAATAATATGTTTCAATGATTAGTAATTGTATGACATTTTGTCTCCTCCCTCACAACACAATCACCTAATGAAGTCCTAGAACTAATTTTAACTCTATTCATCTCAGATTCAGTATCGATAGAAATGCCTTCCACCACTCAGTCCCCTGGCCCTCGATCTCCTTAATCACATGGAAATAACAGATCACTTTGCAATTTACTTATAGTAGGAAACTCAAACATTCGCACAACTAATACATTGGCTATCTAATCATTCCCAAACACAAAATTAGCTGTTCTGTCATCTCTTTTTCTCCGTGCCTTTCGTATATGCTCTCCCCCTCTTCTAGCACAAGAAACTAAATATATCCACAATACTTTCAAATCACTTTACTATCCTGAGTTTTCATCACAAAAAAGCCATTTAACTAAGCAAAAAAGAGGTACTATTATATTCGTTAAAACAAATATTACCCTCCTTTTTACCAATTCCTCAATTACCATTATATCCGTTAAAACAAATATTACCTGAAAAAATTTACCATTATTCCATCAATAACATCACCCCTTAAAAAACCATCTCGAAACCCCACAACGAAAAAAGAAAATCTTCCCCCATAGCTGTATATATCACAGTCCCCTGCAATACTTTGCAATAAAACACTATATGAGTGAAACGCATAGTATTTGGCAAAGAAAAAAAATCAACCTATCAGATGTCCTGCACAAGGACAGCATAGATTCAGCTTTAACAAGTCATAGCGTAACACAGGCCACTCAATCAATATCAACAATATAAAAATGATCAGAAATATCAATCACTACGAACCATCGCAAAATCATGGAATCCTTTTTGCATTTATAATAGTAACAACTACAATAAGCATCCGGTGAAGTTAAGATAGATTTTATATACAAAATGAATATGTGAAAACATCAAAATATTTCAACAACACATGACAGAATAACAGCCAACTGAACCCACTTGAACTGATGGAAGATCACGAGAAATCCAGTCCTTAGCCTGCCGAGGTCTCGCGTGTCGGCGGAAAATTAGCTTTCCTTTTTAATAATTTATTTTCTTACTACTTGAAAAAGTGTCTTTTACAATGTTTTTAATTTGTGTACATTTAGTATAAATGAAGTGACAGTAAAGCATAATACTAAAAAGAATCCAAGGGCTTCCTCTCTATAGTAATATATATATATATATTATATAATATAATTATATATATATATATATATATATATATAATATAATATTATATATATATATTATATATACCTATATATTATAATATATATTAATATTTTATTTAATTCAATTAAATAAATAATTTGAAAGAGATTGGAAAATATTGATTTTCTTCTTGAAGATATTTACTTTAACTAAATAAATACATTAATATTTTAAAAATTTATTTATTTCCTTTTCCGAATTCGTTTGAATATCAAATTTCGAATATTTTTATGTTAAAAACT
>JABUQX010096341.1:0-32913 GCA_015478945.1 Trachelipus rathkii
TTCAGCATAAATATAAGATTTTTTATTAATATTATATACCTTAAAGCAGTCTACGGATTACTAATTTCTATTAATATTTCATATAAATTATTTATATTATTATTATATTTATTTATATATATTAATATATATTGTTTTATATATTATATATTATATATATATATATCCGATTCTTTTACTTTAGCCAATGATTAATTTAAATTACATTTCAGATCTTGAGGTACGCTATATGGATACTTTCGAATTAAACACAACAAATCACTTTGGTCACTATACAAGACAAAACTAATTGTAAATTAATAAATGAATACTTAAAGTTATTTAGTATTCTGTACATGCAGGTAAAATTTGCAATTAAAATCTTGATAAGTTTGCCTAAGCAGTGACTAACAACATTAAATTTTTCTATCTATTATTAATATATATACTGTATATTAGTAGTTTAATTTAATTATTAATTAATAAGTATCTATAAATTTATTTATATATCTCTTTATATTTACATCATGCGCGTTGATTTGTGTCCTCATAGTATGGACCAATTGGCAGAAGAAAGAGACAAAGCCTAAAAAATTAGAAAGTATCGTATCGACAGTGCTATCTTACTGGAATTATCGCGGTTCATACTCCCTAACTGCTTACTTCACGCTCCAATGTAGTTTTCTTTTCGCTTAGCATCAACTTAACTAGAGATGTAAATACTGGCAATATTCTGAAACACCCCAAAATCTAAGCCTAATAAAAAACAAAAAATAAAAAAGAGAAGAAGAAGTATAGTAGGAAATATTTTTAAATTTTTAATAAAAGAGATAATTTAATTAGTATTTAAATTTCTTTTTAATATTATCCCAAAGACTTTCATGTATGTAAACATAGTGCCTGTCTCACGTATCTCCGCTAAATTAAACAAGTAAAAGATACGGAATACCAAAAAATGCTTTAAAAACAAAAAAACGTCACCTTTTCAAACGTGGAAAATAAAATGTGCTAATTATTGAATAATTTATAGTTGTTAAATAATGAATAAAATAGATGAATAATATAATAAATATATATAAAAAAATTAATAATATAAATAATAATATAGCATATAACTAAGAAAATCAGGATAATGAATAAATATAGCGGAAGATCTCACAATAATATTAATAATTAATATAATAATAATAAAATTCTATTAAAAGAATAATGATGACAATGATGCCATAATAATAAAAAATAATAAAATAAATAAATTAATAATAATAATAATACCATAATATAATATAATAATACATAAAAAATAATGAATAAGAATAATAATAATGCAAATAACTAATAATAAACATGAATAAATATAGGTATTGATAAGAATAATTACTAAAAAAATAAAATAATAAATATTAAATAATTACGCTTTTCCACTTATTAAATAGTATATATATATATAATATATATAGCATCCATATTTTAATATATATATAATAATATTTATATCTATATATAATTATATATATATATATATATATATTATATATGTATATATATTATAATATATAATATATCATTTAGTTTCAATATATATAGTATATATTATATTTTAGTAATGATATATAATATATATATAATTAACGCTTTTAGTTAATTATATAAAATATAGTATAATATAATAATAATATATGTATATTATAGTTATATAATAAGTCTTACTGCAATTAATTATCAGCTATCAGTTCATATGCTGTTCAGACTTTAATATATAACGCCGCATAAAAAATTAAGTTGAAATCGTATTACATGTGAGGAATTAGAAGAACACAGAGGGTAAGTGATAAGAGGCTATTAACTTTCAAATGGCACAAACTGCAAAATCTTGAAGTGAAGAAAGGAGAAACGGATATTTTAATTTTAATGTTGATAACTCTGTAGCAGTGGAAAATATAGATTAAAGTGAAAAAGAATGAATGGTGGTCGATGTATGCCTCACCATATATGCTCATCAGGATTTGCTACGTGTACGTCTCAATTTGGCAAGCCTGCATTTAAAGAGTGCATAATTTCAGTGGTGACCTGTGAAATTCTTGCTGTATTACTTTCCAATTTGTATATAAATTAATTTATAATATTATATAGTAATTAATAAAATTTATATATAATATTATATATATATAAAAATAATACATATATATATATATATGTATATATAACTATAGATTATTACATTATATTTATATATATAATATATATTATACACATGACCATAATTGAGAGTTAACCTGACAACTTATATTATTAAACTATATATGAAAGCAATAGAATTATAATTATCGGATTTGCCATTTTAACTATTCGCCGAAGTGGTTAAAGGCGCATAGGCCTTTCGTGGATGCGTGAAATATTATGTTATGATTCTTTAATATATTGATGTTTCGAATCTTTTAAGATGTTATTTATATTAGTATAGATAATAACTATTAATATATATATATATACTTAATAATTATATTATCAATTATTGTATTAATATTATATTATATATATTATAGCTTAAATAGAATAAATAAAAGAATTATAATATATATTATTTAATTATGAGAAATATATATAATTATAATTATAATCTTATATAAATAGTATATATTTGTATGAAATTATTTACTTATAGTTAATATATATGATAGATTATATATATTATATTAATATTAATAATTAAATTATATGTATACTTTATATTATTATTGATATATATTATATATATTAATTTATAGTTAACATTATTGACATGAGGAAGCAAGATTATTATGAACAAATAAGTCGGCACGGGAATCAAACACATCATTATGTCTTTGCAATTCTTATTTTTTAAGTACTAACTCATGCGAGTTGTGTGATATTACTTTAAACACACTATAATTCACACTTACCGAACAATAAGAATTTAACAGTAAAATTCTAAAGTTTTATGAGAATGTATTTTGATACTTTAAGAATCTTCAAATTTGGCCCGGCATTTTGGTATTTAATGTTAAAGAATTTATAAAAAATAAACATAATAACTTACATTTTTACAACTATAATCTGCCAAAAGCTTACCTAAAAAAAAGTTTTTTTGTTTTCATTTGCATGATTCCTTTTTCGCTGGAGGGGAGGCAACGAAAAATATTTCAAAGAAAAACCCTTAAAAACGAAATTAATATCTATATATAAATTTTACCACCATTTATATTTATCACAATTTGTTTCCCTCGACTACTATTCTTAACCAGTTTCTTATTTTTACTACCATATATACGGTATATAGTTTATGGTAGTAATAGTATTTAAAGTTATAGTTATATAATAATATAGTATTTTATATATAATATATATATATATTATATATATTATAATATATATATAATTATATATACAACATTCTGATGAATTAGAAAAAAAGATTTTAAAGCTGAATCTGTCCAGTAACTACCTATAACGTGCTGATTGTTATTGGGTAACCAAAGATAGTATTTTTTTTTTAAATAATCCCGCCCGCCACCATCACCAGGGCAGATTTTAGTAATAGCGATCTTCTATTGTCGTTTAAACAATCATTCTTCGGCACCTAATATCATTACGTTGCTCTTACTAAAATAAAACACAACTATTATCAGTTTATTCTATTTTTATTAGTTATGGGAAATTTTATATAAGGGGGAATAGAATCAGTTCGATGGCCATTTAACATATTGTTTAAAATTAATTTTATTGATAATAGTGCTTATCGATAATTATTTATTTACTATATAATTTTATTCTTGTTATAAAAACTAATGCTGTATTCAAGAAAGCACACTGATCATGAAAGTAAGTATTTCAAATATAATATTAAGAGAGTATATAATGCTCCCTCTTGACTTAGCGGTATAGACATTGAATTCGAGAGATGAGAATTGACCGAGCTTTCTCTTTCTAATGGAGTCGTTCACTCTATGCAGATAATTTTTGAAACGCAGTATTTTACTTTTCTTCCACATTTTAAATGCCTCGACTGGTATCGAGATTTCATGACTTGTTATTAATGTACTGCATCTAGTATATATATTATATATGGATAAATTTTAATTAACTCATAACCTATTATATATATATTTATTATAACTTAAGGTTCGTAGACTATATTTATATATATATATTAATATTATATTATATATATCATGACACCAAATATAGTGGGTAATAATTTACGTTATATTTATATAATATATATATATATGTACTATATTTTTTTAAAACAGGTATATAATATATAATATTCAATAGTAGTGTATATATATATTATATATATATTATAATATATTATATATATATATAAGGTATATATATATGATAGTATACTTTCCATGAAAAAGTACATAAAAAGAGCACTTCGTTTACTTGGCTAGACAGATTTTGTGAAAACAATCGTAATTACGAATTACGAACTAAATATCAGCCGTGAAAAATGCTATCATGATTTCTTGAACGAAAAATG
Organism: Trachelipus rathkii; assembly: GCA_015478945.1. Lineage (NCBI taxonomy): Eukaryota > Metazoa > Arthropoda > Malacostraca > Isopoda > Trachelipodidae > Trachelipus > Trachelipus rathkii. Next base: position 4,490 of record JABUQX010096341.1, read on the forward strand.
CTGAACACATACAGAACCCATATATAATATAATATATATACATATCTATATTCATTATATATTATATTAATAGTATATAAATATACTATTATATTATATATTAATATTATGTTATAATATTTAGTTTATATATATATTATATACCTATCGATATTATACCTTACCTCTTAAGATATCAAAACAGAATAGAAATAAAATTTTAAAGGCATCTCACACGTCCATTGGACAAAGCGATAAGCGCTTGGACTCGAAGTAGGAGTTAAAAGGTTCGAACTATTCCTTCAAATATACGGTTTTAAATAACAAAATTGTATTTGAATAGAGTAAAAATCGAGTTGTATATATATATAATTTTATTCTTAATTATAAAGAGTATAAATGAAGGCCACCACATATGAAACAGTATTCAATTAATAGTTAAAGAAGTATTTATCCTAATGCATTCAATGTTTATCGTAGACATAAAAAAAAAAAAAAAATAAAGAAATGATCGAAAAATTAATTTCTTTTATTCTTTCTAAATGGAATCTGTTCAAGCTCCTTGCAGATCGAATTTTTAAAACGTTCATATTTGATCGATTCCTGATTAAATCGCGTTGAGATAGAATGAATTTTTAAAACTGTACTGTTATATTGGAATACTTGATCTAAGCTCCTATTGTAATATATATAACTTAGGTATGTTATATAATATATATATATAATATATATTACTATATATATAGTATATATTAGTTATATATTTAAATATATATAGTATATATACCATATATATAATCAATATCGTCCACCAAAAAAGTAATATCGTAAGTTGTCTGACTCGAGACAGTGTGTTGAAAATATATTTTATCCCTTATATTTCATATAATGATTAAATAATAGATTATAATATGTTTGAAATAATATATATTAGTATATATATATGATATATCCTGAAAATACGAAATAACAGCTGTAATTGCGATTTACTGGCGAATGAGATCTTCCTAAAGCATCTATTACGAAATATTACGAACTAAATGGCCTAAAAGCTATCAATTTCTGAACGAAAAATTGGAACACATACAGAACCGAATATATATTATTATATACTATATATTGTATATACATTATATATAAAGCATATAATATAAATATATTTAATATATATACATATTATATTATATAATAATTAGTATATAATATATATATATTATATATATATAATTATAACAACAAATAAGAAAATGCATTTAGCATATGATACGGTAAATGATAGACTAAGCATAGCTGTGGCTGAAATTTACATAATAAATTTCTTACGTAGTGAAGCTCTCCTTCATCCCGTGGGAAAGCATAGAGGCTCTTGACGTGGCCAATAGGAGCGTGTAAAAGGTTTCGAGCTTTCCTTCATTAACTCAACGTTAATAACTACAACAAAATTATAAATGATCTTAAAATATTTTTGTCGTTCTATATAATTTTATTCGATATTAAATAGTAATAAAATGAAAGGACACCATATGAAAGTAAGTATTAGAATTGATTAAAGAGTTTATATAATACGCTAATTGACTGTTTCATTGTTCGTAATCGTTTTATACAAAATGATCTGACGATATATGCTTACTTGTCACTCATAAACTTTCTTTTACTCTAAAATGATCTGTATTTTGCAAGCATCCATCTGCAGGATCGAAGTTTTTATAAGACGCAATTGCGTAATGGTCCTGGTATTTGTAAAATCGAGAGTACTTGACCAGATACATTTCAGGCTAAATAGCTTGAATGATTGGTTCAACCACTTAATTGTTTGTAAAATGAAATTTTACGATTCTAGTATATATTCATTTTTTTTATATAGTTAATATATATAATATTAGTACTTTTAATTTTATAGTCCTGATAAGTAGATTAATTTAGGCCTACTCTCTATATAAAATAACTAGATAGATATAAAATACTTATAGATTTATTTTTTATAAATATAGTATAATACATGATATTATAAAAAAATGCAACAAAAAAAAGTAATATGTGAATCATTTACTAGTGAGATTATTATAATTATAATATATATAATATTATAATAATATAGATAATATATTATATATTATATAAATATAAATAAATTACTATTAATAAATAGAATTATATAGATTTTTATTATATATAATATATTATCTTAAGTATAATTATTTAATATTTTATATTACATTATTATTATTTTTTTATATTTAATTTTCTGATTTATTAACTTCATGAATAATATATATTTTCCTGAAAAACGAGATCAAACAGTGTATTCATTACTGAAGTGCCACTAGCGATTATAGAATGGTGATATATAGCATTTTGTAATTAGCTCGCGATAGAAAGATTCTTCATGCACACATAACAGTGGCCGTTGGAGGAGAGAATCTCTGTCTATGAAGATTTTTTTAGGTTTGAACGGAATCAGGAACATCACTACATATAGTTTCTAAGTTACAGTTACCCTGTACTTAAAAAAAAAAATGGTGATTTTTCTGCAATTGTCCCAGTTGACTACAACTCTATGATATAATATATTTTATATGATAATATATATATATATTATTATATAATTATATATAGTATATAATATATAATATATATAACTTATATATATACATTAGTAGTTATATATATTATAGTTTTATATATATTATTACTTATAGATAGTATATAGTATATATATTTATAGAATATATTATATATATATATATATAGTATATATATATATATATATTTATATATATATATTAGGATTGACCATTAATATCAAGGTTAAGGATACGTCTATTTGTTTTATGGTGCGTACCGGATACCGATACTTAATTAAATATTAATACAATTACACTAGTAATAAGTAATAAGATAGAACACTTGTGCACTGAGGCAACTCAAGATTGCATTCCTGTACAAACAATAACTTAGTCATTTATATTTTTCATATTTGGCTGTGCCCAAGTATATTTATTTTGATAAATTAAAATAGTACCTTGAAGGAATAATAAATGTTCGTATCAATATTTATTAACCTTTTTATGTTTCTATTTGTATTAAAAATATTCCATACTGTTTTCAAGTAAGTATTAACAAGTTTACTACTAGCTTTTATGTTTTTAACATGAATTACATTTACAAGAAGATTCTTTAACTAGCTACAATATAAAAATAAAAGATAATGGATAATAAGTATACCTCAATTAAGTCAGCCAAACAAGCTAAATTAAAAAACGCTATTACTCAAACATGAGCATATAAAAATACCCCTTAAGATGATTCATTCGATATCAATTCAAAGAAATCACAAATTGGGATGCAAAAACAATTTAGCTTTCACATAGTAGTCTGGCGAGAGACTGTTTTCGTTTTGCGGGTGTTACATTTCCTACTAACCTACACTATAAATCGCTCGTTCTCTCGACTGATGAAGGAGGTGCTTATAATTATTTGCCTGCAAGCACTTGATAATATGAAAAACCTTGCCCATTGTTCATGCCACCGCATGAAAGGATTCTCTTCTGTAGCAGCATCTCATGTTTTCGTAGAGCCTCATCTCCTTTCACAGACTGCAAATTTTAATTATCTTGTTGCTCCTCGATGACTTGTCTCTTCAGTTTTTTACGATGAGGTTCCCTGTTGGTGTGATTCCGTTGAAGGTGAATGAGATGTCAATGCAATTTCGCACACTTATCAAGATCTAACATATCCAAATCCTCCATTCTTCAGTAGTTTATTTGCTGAAAAGCACCATCGTCACACGTGTGCTGTTGCCAGGGTTGCAGATAAGGCGGCCTTCCACTTCCTGTCTTTTTTTTTTTTTTTATTTTTTTTTGTTATTTTTGTCAAGCGAGCAAGGTCCTCGGTTATGCTTTTTAATGCATTCTAGAAGTGGTCACCGTCGAGGTGCCATTCGTTGTGGCGTTTCAGCTAGGCTTAGAATTCTTATTAGCCCATTATTATTTATTTTTTATAGTTGTCCCCGCGCTCAACGGGCAGACCCATGTCAAGAGTGGAGGTTGAACGCGGCTCAAAAAATCCATCTAACGAAATTACGCAAAATAGCACAGATGCAGCTTTAAGAGTGAGGACCCTATTTTTGGAGTTTTGATGAAGAAATTCACGGAAAATATGGCAGGACAGAAAGAAGCACCGCAGCGAACCATTGTTACTAACATTGCAACACAAAACTCCATGAAGTGTGCCGGACACAGCACTTGTGCTCAGAGTGGCGTCAAAAGGTTGGTACGCGAGAAGGGGATAGTTCCACCGCAGCATTTGCCTCTACGTAGCGTATAAGAAAGGATAAAGCCACCAACATCGACGCAGCAATCAAGGGTCAGCGAACTGAGAAAGTACAGACAGTTTATAAGTATTTTTTGGCCTTGTTGACTCGACCCTATCGCAAAAGCCGGATGAATAACCAGAGCCCCGCCCCTCACAGATAATGAGAGCAGTACTCCATACAAGGGCGATGAGACCCTTGTAACTTGAGAAGAGGAAAAAAAGTCTTCAGTCTAAACAGAACTCCAGTTTCTTGTAGGCCGCCTAGCAACCATGTGATTTGAGGTTTTCAAACATTTTTTTGTTTAATGTTAAGGCCAAGGATGTTATATTGTCAACAGGAAGACGAGAGAACCGTGCGAAGGATAGAAAAGTTAAGTGCTTAGAGGAGAGATTTGTAAGAGGTTGGGTTTTAAAAGAATTAAAGTTCATCAAGCTTGAGACGACCCAACCCTTGAAATTCTATCCAGATCAGCGAGAATAGAATCGGGAAAAGTTTAAGACGAGAGGGCAATTCTAGAAGTAAAAGAGTGAGCAGAATTGATATGATTGAAGAAGAAGGTGCAAGTCGATTTGGACTATGAGTGAATAGAGTTAGATTGCATGTGAGAAGATCATTGATGTAAAGAAGGCACGAATAAAGTAGGAGATAAAAAACAGTGACCCCTGGAAACACCACTATTGACAGAACAAAAAGTCGACATTGAGCGATTTAACAGCCAAATTGAGCGCATTAAGAAAGCTAGCATAAGTAAGCAAGAGAAGAAGGAAACCAAAGGAGGGGGACTTGGAGAGCAGTGACGCGTGCCCTAACCCAGGTCAAATGCTTTGGCTATGTCAGCGCCACCACACAGTCTTCCCGTAGTTCCTAAGGTCCGAAAAACATAAATCTGTTCAATAGGAAAGTATATCGCCAGTAGATCTCCAGCACCGAAAGCCCGTACTGTAATCAGAAAGAAGGAAAAAGATCGGCAGAGATGATCTAAGACGTGAGAGTTGAGAAGGGTTCAAAGGCATCTCAGAAAGAATAGCAAGTGAGAGCGTATAGGGCCGGATTAGTTGAAAGATTTCAGAAACGAGCATCATTTTGTCGGAAGTTGGGACTATGCGCGCTTCCAACATGAGGAAAGTGCTAGTATGAGGCATAGAGAATATAGCTCAACGAGGATCTGGACCATCACGGAAGCACCACTTCTCAAAACGGAGAGCGAATGCCATCCGGGCCACCCGCGGCTTCCTACCGTTATATATTCAGGAGGCTCATGACACGCCGATTGTCAATGAAATGACCGGGTAAGGCATAGGACACCTGAGAGGAGAAGGAGAGGAAGAGGATTCCAGAAATCGTCCAGGGTTGATTAGGGAAACAATAGGAGGCCAAAGAGCAATGGATTGGCCTCTTTCAGTTGGGTTATTAACAACAGATCATTCAGAGCGAATAAGAGGAGAGAAGGATGATTTTACAGAAAGTTGTTAGAGATGTTTTGAGCAAGAGACCAGAAAGATATGTTAGTAGGGAGAACCAAAGCGGCCAGCGCATTTTCGCTTTATGAAAGGCCACTTTGTTGTTGAAGAGTATTCCCTAGCAACGATTTCTAGGCTGAATGAAATTTGGCAAGAGTGGTGAGGAGAATGGACTTTTTTCCACACCGATAGAGTATTGTCTCTAGTGCCTGAATGGACAGAAACCCAAGGGCACGGGATTTTTTCTTTTCAAAAACACCGCTTTTTTTCTTTTTTTGGGAATTTTTTTTTTTTTTGGGAGGGGGGAGGGGGGAAAGGAAAAGGGTTTTTTCGCCAAGAAGAATGAACCTGACTCATCCCTACCAATTACAAGTTTCACTTTATCGCTACGAATCTGAAGCGTCTTAGAAATCACAAGCAGTCCACTTCAATTATAGCGTAGAAGAGAAGCAATGCAACACCCCCCAATCAGTCCAATTAAAGTTGCCAAAGTTATCGCCTAGGGCAGGGATGGAGTTGTTGAAAAGAGAAGATTAAAAACTAAGTGACGTAAAAGGTTGTGGTCAGGATTTACGCGATAGGAGCGAAAGTGGGTGTATTATATAGAAGAGAAGGACGTGGTGGGGAAACATAGGTTTTGTTTGTTGTGTTTCCCAAAAGGACATTCGGTTGGCGATCCGGATGTGTGATAGGTATTTTATCAGTTGCTCCAGATCGGTGAGAATACTGAATGATTCGGCTTCCTCCCATCTAAATCAGTACGAGAGGACCCCAATTCAGTGTGATGTACATTGAAATCCCCTAAATAGGGACGCTCAAGCTTATTTGGATGAGAAGACTATAACATCTCGTGAGAGGTGTAAAGGTAATCAAACAAAAGCATGAAATGTTTCTGTTAGGGAACAGTAGCAGAAGCATAGAATATTGTAGTAGAAGGAAGAAAGATTGTAAGCCCCAGAACATCGAAGTTGAGAGTTCGAGATTCTCGAAGACGTGTTCTAGCGAATGTGTATATTTCCATCGGCACATACCCCCCCTTCTACGGAAATTATAAAAGAATTATAGGTTGGGTGACAGGAGATGGTGTTAGGAGGAATTTTTAGCTTCTGGGTCTTCAGACAAGAGCATAAAAATTAGGTTAGAGAGGTAGTGTTCCATGGATGCAGGGTTAGCGAGTGTGCAAGCGCCATTGATGTTGGTAAAGTCCAAAGAAAGCCACGCCTGTGCAATCTGCTATCACATCACAACAGCAATCCAAAAAAAAAACAAAAAAAAAAAACCAACAAAATAGACAAATAGACAGAAACCAAAGGAGAAATGAGGAAAAAAAATTATCGTACGCTAAAACCTAAAATTTTATAAAACGAATAAAACCCTATTTAAGCAAATAATCAAAATCAATTGAATATCAGAAAGTTTAAAAACAGTCACGCACTCACACGCTCTCACGAAATTGCGTAGCAAAAAAATTAAAAAAAAAAAAGATTACTATTGATCAACTAACAAAAGTAGATAAACTCTGTATTTAAATTATAATAGATGGTGTCCAGATAGGTAGATTTTGCGGCTAAGACCATTCTGAGAGAAATGCTAAAAATCTAAGTAAAGTTAATCGAGAAAAAAAGAATAACATAACTCTTCATACTGCTATCTATATTGACACTAGAATTTATATTGAATCTAAAGTTTCTCATAATATTTTTCACCCAAAGAGTTAAGATCAGTATCGGCCAATTTTTAAACCGGATACCGGCATACCGGATTACCATCAATGGCCAAGATACTACCGATACGGATACTATCGGTACACCCTAATAGTTATATATATAATATATATATATGATACTATGGTTTTATAGTCTATATATATTTTAACACCTATATTTTATTATTATAATGCACAGTATATTGATAAGTTATACTATATTGGTAGTGATATTACTTGTTAGCATAAACGCTACTGAGAGTGGATATTGGAGTATGTATTAAAGATCTATTTTAAAAAGCTCAACACTAGATATGATATTTATATAAACCTCCGAAATTGGCTAATATGAACATCTTTATATATTACGAGCCTTATAGGATTAATACCTATTGAACCTCACATTACGTTAATAAAATACTGAATGTAATATACGTACAATTCTATGTGTTAAAGGCAAGAAATTCTATACAATATTCTAGTAGATCAATGGCCCGGCTTGAAGGGCAAAGTCTTTCGCTCCACATCCGAAAATTTAGAGCACGTCCTATCAGTATAAATATTTATGCAAATTGACATGCATTAATGACCTTAGAGTCCAATTTTAATTTGCAGGAAATATTGCGCAAGTTTATTCTTTGTAGAAATTCTAATGCTTATTGGGATCTACTCAATTTTTCTGTAAGATCTAAATGATAAACTGGGAGGTGATTAATGACTTGCAATTGTTTTGTGTTCTTTTATTAAAGTATAAATTACTTAATTGCTTATTCATTTATTTTTTGCATTTTCATTCATTATTATTTAAATAATAAATAATTAATTATTTTCACGCGTTATGAGGCAGGCATTTATTGCTTCTATAGAGCACCAAATATTAAAAAGAAAAAAATAAAAAATTGATTGTCAATGGATCAGCTGACCAGATGAGTCGGTTCATGCTATTCCGAACTAACTGTTTACATTGGATTTAAACACTATTACTTCCTATATTCAGGTTCATTGTGCTATTACTACTGCACATCTTTGACTTTGCTACGATTAACTGCGGCCTATACAACTTTTACAACTGATTATCTCGTACCTAGAGATGCTTACTCAGAAATTTAGAGCTAACTAAGCTCGTACCACCTCAATGCTGTTTGCAGCTGTGCAATTTTACATTTCATATTTACATTATTTTATGTTGGCCAACAATAATATTGAATTTCCTATATTACTGTGTTTGAGAATGATTGCCATGCAAGAGGCAAAGAGTCAAAACATTTCTGAACAGAGGCTTACATTATTCTGGATGGAGAGAGTTAAATAGGCAATATAAGATTTAAGCGCACGAATTTATTGGGTACAGTAGATGCCGTTTATCAGGTGTTATTTACTCTTTGCCTATTATCACGTTATATATTTATATAAAGTATGCCTTAATAGGATAATTACGTTATATTAATTTTAAATTTTAATTAAATTTAAAGGTTCAGAGCCACATTGGCCTTTTGTTCACCATTATAAAAGGTATCACAATTTGTGAGGCAACTTTTTAATTTCATTTCTTGTAAGTTGTGCATATATATATAACATTCGAAATATTTCCAAAAATATAGATTAGGAAGTTGGTTTTTGAAAGTACCAACTTTTAAAAGGTTCCCATTTATTTTTTCAGCTGGGAGCTTGTTACTACTGTGTGATAGAGCTGGGTTGGTTTGAGGCTGGAAGCATCTTTCACATCCTTTTATTTATGAAGTTTATTCTCCTTGGAAACTAAAAATATATATAAATATTCATTATAGTTCATTTAAGCAACATTTAAAGTTAAAGTTTTTCCTTTGTTTATGTGTCTTATATTTAAGATATTTTTTATGCAATAGTAATCAAGATTATTAATTCCTGATCAATTTTTGTGTATATGAAACCATTCAGTGGGCTTTTCACATCATTTCAACTTTATTCTCCTTATTTTTGTATATGGCATCCTCAGCCGGGATTGTCTGCCTAAACTTGTCTTCTAAGAAGAGGGCCACAAGCATCTTCTAGTGCCACAAAATGTGCGATTACACCTGTGTATGCCCAATTGGCAAGTCTCTCAGTAGAGGCAGAAAGTATTTCAGTATTCTATTTACCTTCTAAACGGAATACAATTGAGCTTAAAGATTTTGAATGAGATCTAATATCTGAGAGAAATTTGTAGCTTGATTTTTTGCCCAGAAGCTGCAATGTGGAGAAGGTATGAACAGATTTGATATAAAAGATTCAGAATTATAGATGTTAATTTAGGTGTCATTATTAATAAACTTGATATTTCACATCATACACAACATAATCAAAATCAATCACCACCTACTCCAGCTAATGCTCAACATATAAAATTTCCACCTTATAGATCTACCATCATTTGATAGTCAGCCAGGAAAAATTTTGAGAATCATTGATATTTTCATTTGAGAGCATCATGAACAACCGCAGTTTTTCACAATTTGAAAATACAGAGGTATTTGAGTAAATCAGTATTCTGGCGCCTGCTAAGGGCCTCGTATAATTGAGAGTCTATTATAAGGGTGGAGCTTAATACCTATATTGTAAGTCAATTAAAATGTTAATTACTTAAGCTTTTTTCTTCCAGTAAGATTAATAATAGTCCATATAAATTATATGGCGAACTTTTATTCTTGGCAAGCGAGTTATTATGATATTAATATATAAAGAATTGTTAAATATATAAGCTGCAGATGCTTTTATCTAGTCTGATTGAGTGGAGTCATTGGAATATGAGTAAGTATTTAAAGATCCAGTATGGTGAGATTGTGGTGAAATATGTGGTTATGGTCGACAATTTATATGCTATTGTTTGATTCTACGGCTAAGGTAAATATATCTACCGATCAGAAAAAATAAAAAATTCGTACTTTATAGAACTGTTATATATTCCCTGATTGTTGCAGAGTACACCAGAAGTTTAAATATCCTCAGTAGTTTAGTATACTTCCTTTGAGGTTGGAATCCATTTAAGAGCTGGGAAGAGTGATACTATTATAGAAAAGAAAAAGTAAAGCGTACTGGAGTGGCGATTTTGAACAAAAAACATCTGCTTTCATTTCAGCTTATATGACATCAACAGAGGCGTCGCGCCATAAGCGCAGCTAGAAGATTGAGTTTGTAGAAAAACATTACAAAAATGTGTCATTAGGAGTAGCCAGCTTATATAGGGTGGTTCCCTTGTGTCTTTTATTTAAAATTGATGGTGTACTTTGTATGATAACCCATAATATATAAGCAAATGTCAAAAATTTGATAGTATAATTTCGGATAAAGAAAAATTTAAAGAAATTGGGAGGTGCATTTTGCTGCAGACGTGTACCTAAAAATCATGATCAGTCTCAAAGCAGGGTTTATTCGGTTTCAAAATAACCTTCTTGTGTTATTAATATGTTCGTTGCGTGGTAGAATATTTACATGTTTCGCATTTTTATGTAATAAGAAATAAATAAATATTTAGGATAATATAATTTGGTAACATCAGTTGGCAATTTGTAAGGTAGGAAATGAACTCTAACTGCATCACATAATGCCATTTTAACTACTAATTTGTAAGATATGGTCATTAGCAAATTTTTCGATCCATTTGCTCATGAAAATTGTATATGAATGATATATGTTATTGGAAATTATGTCTCCTATGTTAATACAAGCCTTCATAATTAGTAATTTTATTTTGCCCACTTTTACAGCTTTAAAACGTTATTATGGTCCTGAGGATAGTAAACAGCACATTCTAGATACTTTTATGATTCAGCTTACAGTAGGTAGTGTTTTGGTCGATTGTTTTCTGTCCTTGGACAATAAGTATTAAATATAAAATTGATAATGCTGAGATATAAATAGATAAATAGTGCAAAGGATTAGATGAGGCCTTAAAGCTCACAAGGACCAATCATCATTAGATTTAACATCACTTGGGTAATAATAGGAGAGCAAATAATTATAGCTTGCATGTATATTGCGCAGAAATTAGGCCTAATAAATTATAAACTTAAAAATTCAGATTATATTTAAATGTTAATCCTTTAAGAAAGCACAAATATAGAATTAGTGATAAATTATTTATGGTTGGAAATGACTTGTAATAGGGGAAATAGTGATGATAGATCAGTTTCTAGGATTGGATTGAAAATGCAATTAGTGATCATATAATTTCCAATGTGACCTAATGCTGGCGAACATGATATGGATCCCCAACAAAATGTAAAAATTATTCTTATGTTTGTTTCTACACCGGTGTAGATTATTGCTTCCCTGGCGTGACGCTGTTCCATTTTTTAAACGAATTTAAATAAACCGTATCATCTTTTGTGGACGATGAATCTTGTGTACAAGGAACTAATGAGTCCTGTAATGCCATCCATTAACCTTATAAAATTAGAAACTCCCAATTGATGTATAGTAATAGTGATAGAGAATAAAAACTGTGAAGCTCATAGGTCCAGTCCTAGTAAATATACTCGCTAAATTAGAGTAATAGGTAATGGTCTTATACGTAAGCGTACTCGAAGGGAATCTTTACTGTAGTATCTATCGTAGTTACATTGCCTGTAATCTTGCGCTTGAGATTTTAACCTTTCTAAAGCTAATAGCATGAGCAACTGTTAAATATATAGATGTCATTAAAAATTAGGTGAGCGAATGAATTATGGATCGGATTTTTATGCAGCCAGTCTTTGCGTTCTGAGTCGCAGAAGTCTTTCTGACAGAGTGCGTTATGTCTCACATGATTCAGTAGTATGCAAGACGCGTTTTGCCTGACTAGGATCTGCGGAGAAGGCTTGCAAGTTACTGTCGTAGGGTGGGCTTTTGGGAGTGAATTTTACGGACGTGCCGTAATAAATTTGTTACCATTACTACGTTTTTAAATTGGGTAGCCTGTCCATATTTCAAAAATCTACTTTGATATAAAGATCTCCAGAAAAAATCCTGGGTAAATTGACGAAAACCGCTCGATGACGGAATAACATTCTCTATATGGAAAAGCCATCCCTTGAATCGGTGTGGAATTGTATAAGGTATTCGTCAATATAAATAAGATATAACAAAATAAATAAAGAAGTTTCATTAATTCGAATGGGCATAATTGGGTGTGTACAGAGAACAAAATGTGTGCGAAACCACCAAATGCAGGTATTTTTTAGGAGTTAATTATAATGTGAAAAAACAAAATAGAACACTGCTCTTTTCAGTAACCAAGTGTTCGCCTACCCTGGGCCTAATCTTAACAATAAATTAAGAGATAGCTTTGACACTTTTTAGGGTTTCAATAGGGCTTTTTTTGGTCTATGTATATTGTCAAGGTTTTCCATCAAATTGGGTTAGCCCTGTATTGATAGTTTAAAATTAACATTTTCTTTGCGGTCTAAGTGTATATGGATCATATCACATGCTGGTTAGCGAATAACAGATTTCTTTTTGTTTTGTTTTAATATTTCTTTGACGGGGGGTTTTTTTCCCCCTTTATTTTGCAGCTCCACCAAAGGGATAGGCGGGGGTGGGGGCTTTGGGGGGGGGGCTTTATGGATTTTTTTTGGGCCTTTTCTAGATTTATTTCAGTCTCTCAATTATTTATTTATTTTTGATACCTTGTTTTATTATGATCATTTTTGAGAAATAATAATTAAGGAAATATGCGCTTTTATATATTATCAGTATATACGGGATCTCTGTTCATTTTATCATCTATCTGATATCGATGGTAATTGTCATCTTCACAAGTCATTTTAATATTTTTAGTCAATATTTGGGCTTTAAGTTGTGCACAGGCACTTTGGTATCAAATTTGATGGAATTGGAATCTGAGTTTTGTGAGGATTCTGGAGAACCCTTACAAACCAAATGTATTTGAGGTATTTTGTGGCTCATAAGTGACTATAGATCTTTGTAGCAAATAAACCTGTATAAAATTTGAATTAGAGCGGCCATTAACGTTTCAGACCTACTTTCATCTAGGAATAGGTTGCTTTGAGTCCATATGCATTGACGCTTACCTCTTATGAAATAGGGCAAACTGTTTTTGCATGCTGTGCAGATGGATAGTAGTATCACTTGGATGACCCTTTAGTGTGATGATTAGCAGATTTGAGCAAGATGAAAAGATTTGCCAAGTATTAGTTAATGCGGTGGTGGTTGAGCCTTCCATTCCCACGGCTATATTGGGAATTCAATGGTAATATGGATCTTAATGGTTCTTTACAGATGCTAGCAAGCTAGTTCTCTCATGGTGTGTGTGAATTTTATTTAATAACAATCCTCTGGATTACACATTCCCTTTGCATTATCAAACTGCCGCAAAAAGCAAGAGTAGAAGTGGTAACAAAAGGGGTGGTTATGTAGAAACCAGCCCTGCTGTGGAGTTAGTCTATGTGCAGTGGCCCATGGTAGCGTGGGTTTGTGGACTTGATAATTTATTTATCGCAATCCCACAAATGCAATTGTTTCATATCCATAATTATTAAAATAATTTAAACATAGTTTTCATGACTCCAATGATTTTCCTTAAGGTGTATGAGCTTAAGTAAAACAAGACCAGCGAAATAGGAAAAAGCGTTACCGATAAGTTAAAGATAAATCTAAGATAATATTTATTGCAGGCTATTTGTGTAAGTCATAAATGTACTTTTTCATCAATTTAAGGGTCCAATACCCTGCACGACATGGTCAACTAGATGTGTCTCTCACAAAGTATTACAGAAAACCCAACAATTATTCTTAAAGGGTCCAAGCGTGAAGATGAAATGTCGGTTGAGCACTTTCTGCATTTGAAGTCTCCCCTTGCATATTATTTTAACTAATTAATAGTAATTTCTCATTCCGTCTTATCAGTGCGAACAGTGATTATGCATTCATATTAGTCTTTTCTTATCTATTGGGAAATTCTTTGCCGGGGACTCACTATTATTAGGAAGTATATATTTCACTACTAGTAGTAAAGTCCAATAAAAACCCTTGCTCTCTTTTCCTTCTTCGTATTGAGTTGTGATAATTATAAAGATAGTTTTCGTGTTGGTTTATTTAAAGGAGCCCCAAGAAAAATTAAAACTTTTTCGATACATATGATTATTTTATGTGAATAAATTTGTCTAAAAATCAACTAATTTAGCTAATCAATTAAATTTGTTTTTTTAAGGGGGATTTTGGGGGCTTTTTAGAGCTTGAATAAGGTAAATTAAAAAGTTTAATTATAAGTGAAAAATTCCTATATTATTGTCCAAAGATTGTTCCCCTGAGTTCATTTACACACACATCTCATTTGCTTGAAACTTCATATGTAAAGCAGCATAGCAGAGTCTATAAATTGCTTGCACTTCTGTTATTACGAAGGAGTTTTACATAGCCCTCATGCTTCCTCGTGCGCTGTTATAGAAATGTTTTATGTAAAACTTGCTCTTGTTTGAACTGATAAGAACTCCGTAATGATGGATTAGGACAATAAAATGATTATAATCATTGAATGACTTTCATACTGAATTTAGTAATATCTCCTAGATTGCCATTTCTCGCTTAGGAGTATGCCTGTAACCATATTGGTTCCATTTACTATAAAAGAGTTAGATTATATTACTGTTCAAGGCGGGTGGGTACATATCTGTTAGATCATATGCGGATGCAGGTAAGTGGAGTAGGGCCTGTAAACTTTGTGTTAAGTAAGCATATTGATTCAGAATCCTTCATTAATGCCTTTCAAATGCATGTGTATGAATATGGATACCCTAAAAAGATATTAAGTGATGCTGGTTCACCTATAGTTTCATCCTTCAAAGTAATTTAAATCATTATGTTTTGAATTATGAGTAGAGATAAAAGAATTTTTGAAAGGAAAAAGATTATTGAAAGTTTGGCGTCGTTCCCACCTATGTCCACCCTCTTGCCAGTTTTTTAGGTTCAGTGTAAGAAGTCTCTTGTAAAACAAGTTTAAAAATAATGGTGTATTGGCGCAAAAGCAGTCTTCCACAATTCATTAACCTATAGTAATTGTACAATGCGCAGTTTCACATTGTTAATGTAACTAAGAGTGGCACTTAGTGTAATTAATAAGAAGGCCTTTCGCTTCTTTTAATACACTTTTTAAATATAATCGATATCATAATCAGGATGGGTATATTATAATAGCTACTGAAATTGATAGTGAATTGCCGGTTATTATGTTACGCTTATTAGTTGAATACGAAGTGTTCCGGCCGCGATATCGTATAGTTAGAATTATAGTACTCGATTTAGCCGACGTACCGGATTATTCCGGCAGGTCATTAGTTAGTAAGTAAAATATTAGCGTACGGGCTGAGTGTGTGTTGTATAAGTATAATAATTATATTATATTATGATTTCTAAATAATATTAATATTAAAATTCTCATCATTATTCTTGGAGAGCAATTTCGATTTATCTTCTAATTCTAGAGAGTTCTTTATTAATAATTTTTAAAGATATAATAATTTATGTGTTATAAATAAATTAGTCCATTAAATAGAGTGAGTAGTCTTCACATTATCACGCATGCAGAGTATTTTTAAACTTTGTCTTTAAATTGAAAGAGTTATGGACAGATTTTTACCTTATATATTTTCGCGTGCAGGATGATGAGGAATAAGGCGTTTAGTTGTAATAAAAACGCACTAAATTGATGTTATACGCTTTCATTTCACTAAATATGGGTTCTACTAAATGATTCTTCTTACCCAATACATTATAATTTGCTACTCCGTGCTGTAGATACATACAGACTTGAGCGACTTCTGCTAGTGGCCAGTACTCGATTTTACATATAACGACATCTATAGAATATAAAAAATTGCCATGATAGTTTGTCTCGTGGCTGATAAGTTTCTCTAATTTTATTTATGTATTATGATATTAGAACAATTGTATTAACATATTCATATAATTCATATAATTCAGCACTTATTGATTAGTACTATATATTTTCCAAAGAACTCAGAATATAATAGGACTATAAGATATAAATATAATTTCAACAACTTTTGTTAGAGTACTATATATATATGGCGCTGTTTCAAGATTAATTAATTAACGCAATTTATTTGCAAAGATGAACGCTATTAATGAAGTTTTCTAAATATTTTATAGCTTCCCAAAAACATAATGGTGTTGTATAGAATATTGTTGCACCCAATTATGTGCCTATAATTCTTAATGGTGTAATTATTTCATCCTATTAGTATGAGAGCTTTATTTATTACTATATATACTTAATTTTAAATTAATAAAACAATTATTCTTTTTTATATATTAATTGATTGACATAGATTAAGATACTATTTGAATATGGAATTATATACAACTAAAAGACGCGCATTTAATAAAATAATGACCCAATTCACCCACAACAAGGTGGTCGATTCACCCGCTTCAAACTGAGTCTGTAATGTGGCACTTTATTACTTTAGTAGAATAACATATGGTTGTGAGCTATATTAGGAGATTACATTAATTATTCTGTTGTGTGCTTGAATGGGCTACTTATATATAGGGCTTTGATTTTTCAGAAAAAAGACTCGCAGAAAAATATAGTTACGTTTTATACGGGGAAAAGCTGGGAACGAAGTTTTGTGTATGCCTATTATACGTTCTAATTGGCAGCGATTTACCCCGCCCGACGCTATATGTATATCTTATATATCAGTGTTATTTATTATTTATGGTACCATAAGTAGAACATTAGTATGTAATCATTATAGTATCTATATAGTGATATACTAGTAGATTAATATATAGTGTATAATACAGGATATATATATTAGTATTAATATAGTGTATATGGCCGTTCTATCTCAGAATTAGGTGGCTTCCTGTTATTCTAAGTTATATGATACTGTCACTGACTTTAAGTTTCTTTACTAATAAAGAATCTACTTATATTTACTGTTATATATCAATATATAGTTATTTGTATTATTGTATAATTATATAATATAGATTTATTATATAGATATATTTTATAATTAATTATTTATAATATATTAGTAATACTAGATATAATATTAATTATTAATATATATATTATAGATATATATTATATATATAGATTATATTATATATATATATGCAATAATGATATCTGTTCTTGTATATAATATATAGTATTATTATAGTATATACTATATATAATATTAGGCCAGTCTCCAGATTAGGTGCCCCGTTATCTATATAATAAAAACACTTATATATACATAATAAATCTTAATATTTCTTTGAAGATCATGCTGATCTCTATACTGTAATGCAAAGAACTAAATAATAAAAAAAAATATTATTTTAGTTTGTGATTAATTTAATAATCACATATAACTCCAGAAATAAACATCTACTAGCCGTTGATGATAAATTACAGCAATACGAGTTATTACTAAATCATGTAGATCTTGAATCTTGGTGATGGTGATTAATGATTTATTTAATCATCCCCCTCCATATAAAATTATAGCGTTTCTGCTTCGCTTATATCTTTTCATATATAGGTTAATGGACATTTTTATGTTAAAAAATAATAGCAAATATTAAAAATGAAATGGATGCGTTAAAAAAATAGTTTACTAAATATCAAAATGGAAGAAGGTCATTAATGACATATTAAGTTTTATTGAGGTTTAGGTCAGGTAATTCAGTAGCGAAGGTCTTCAAACAAGATTAATTCTCTATAGACACACATTCATATCTTATCATAGAGTGTGTGTGGTGTGATGTTTGATTATAGCGTGGTCGCTGTTTAGCTCTGTATGTATGCGCATACCTTTACTTGGAACATTTGAAAAAGATAAATTAATGATGGTATGATATCATTAATGAAATAACACTGCGAACGCTTCAGAAAATTGTTAGATACGATTACAGGAGAAATTATAGTCGCTACATTGAATACCTATTATTATCTTATATTTATATATTATACTTTTTTTTTTAAACTTTCTCACGGTATTTATTGACGCCTTTTTATTATTGTACAAGTCATTGTGGCTTCCTGACTGCAATAGGGTAGGGAGTTTTGTGTTTTCTTATTTACCTAAATGGCCTCAGTTATACGACTTAAAATAGGATGTTATTTCCTCCAATAGACTGACCTTATTATATATGCAAAATAATTAGTTGAAGTCATCAGGCAACTTTTCTAGAATGTTTACGTGGAGGGAATACATTCTTATTTCACATATCGATTCTATACTTCTTAACACGTTTGTATATATGTATTTATGTCTTTTCCATGCTATTAGCTGTTTCAGAGAAAATGTTATCAGCACACTTCATCCTGTCACGCAGCAGCTTGACATGTCATTATGACATATTCTATGGAACGCAGTCCTGGTGTGATCACTTAATGTTAGTTAACGTAACTACACACTAGCCATCTCGTGAGTTGGTCTGCATCAGGTACATGTTGTTTCTATTTTATCTGTTGTATAGTAGATTGACGTCTGACGTCACGTGTGTCGTCTGTGCTTCGATCTGATGTCGTGTTATGGCATGACTATTGTGTTCGGTGTCGTTCGTTGTGTCGTCTGTTGGTTATGATGTGTGTTGTGTGTGTTGTGTGTGTGTGTATGAATATGAATTTATGTGTGTGTATTTCACTTTCCTACAAAACCCTTTCACTTCATCCTCCTTTAATACTACCATTACGTCATTGCTTGCAAAATAAGAAAAAAGTTGGTTCAATTAAGATATATAATAAATCAATAACATAATTTACGAGATATGAACTGTATACTGAATTTACTCTATATTGAATTTAAATTATATATCACCCAATAATAAACACTAATAATAATAATATAATAAGATCATAATAAATACGATAATAGGATATCAACGAAGTCCTAAAGGTTAAAATACGCTGGTTAATAAATAATTAACATTTAATTACATACAGAGATTCATAACTTATCACCATCATACTGATAAAAAACTAATAGGTTAGTAGACGAAGCAGTCAATAAAGTGAACAAGCTAGAAATCTTTTATTTACCTGTTGTACATCCACACTCGATGCACACAAAGTTAACTATGTGGGAACAATAGTAATGAACGTCGTTACTCTGTACCCTCCAATAGGGTTTCCTATAATATTAAGATGTTTAGTGTGCAAAGTATATAATGTCGAATACTCAGTTGCCAGTTTCTCCTCCACTGCCTGTGAATCAAAATTATTGCGTATACAAGAATAATAAATATATCAACTAATCACCTCTTCCCTCATGCGTGTTCACTTAGTATCCTTCGCGGAAACTACAGACGCACTACAATCATATTTTAGCCCACTCTCCATCTGATGATCCCAATAAAGATCTCGTCAACACTTACTAGAGTGAGCTCACATTCAAAAGTCTCCTCGACTATTCATTGGCACAGTACCCGTTGTATTGGCAAGCCATAATCAGCTATACTTTCCTCTGATTGTTTATTCCCGCTCATATACGACTTCATATCTTACGCTAATACTGAGTGTCATAAAATATGGCTATAATTCCTTTCTATGCCCTATTGTGGTTCTATCCTTGTACGAGATTGTGTCAGTATAATCGACCGGTACTTATGCAGGCCAGAGCGTTATTGAGGCACCTCGATCGCTTAATATTGGTGGCATATGTGATTATCCATTTTATGGTTTATTAAGAGATAACTAATTGTTCAACTTCAATTACTACTAAAATTCATGCATAAATACACGGGGTTATAATAGAAATCAAATGCACCAGATAATAATCCAATACTTAATTTCATTAATTCATATCTAATTCTCATACTCTATCACATACCTTGTAATTAATATAAATTGTGGAGCGTCAGTTCGCAATGTGATATATCTGCAGATTCCTCTACGCGAACTCCTCTGCTGCAGTACCGCGTTCTCGAGAAACTAATATTAAGAGTATCATCACCTGTCCTTTCGTTAATGTACCTTGCTTCATGATACCACTGTCATTAAGACCGCTGCAGGTATCGACCGTATCATCCTTCCTAGGTCGTTTAAGTTTTTCAAATATTACAAGCAATGTTAATATTAAGTTAGAGATATAACCTACTTAAACTTTAGAGATGATGGATACTTTGATCACAAATATAGTGGTGTGAGTCTATAGTTCGAGTATAACTTGAAATCGTTAATCATATTTTAACACATGAGTCTACAAAACTACACACAAACAAACACGACAACAAACAAAATCACGGCCAGGCATCAGAGAAAACAGACAACTCGACAAAAGAACACAGGCAACGTCTACTTGCTATGTCACCAACACCAAACAAGATTACCAGCCAAAGAATCACGTGTTACTTTGTAGCTAGGCTTCGTCGGCTTCTTTTTTCTATCACTTGTGAGGAACTCATAGTGAGATTTCAAGTTTAGCATACACTGGAGAACTATCAGTAGATGTAAAAGCAATAGATCATGGACACTGGAGGCCCAATAGAGGTATCAGATGCGATGGCCAGTTCTGACTTACACCATGATCCACGCTGCTCATTAGCTGACATATAGGCTAAAATATTATAAGAGCCACCTATCTGCTTACACACACAAAAAGAAGAGAGAAACAATTCATGTCAGAGAGTATACAAATGCATAAATGTTTTAAGGAACATACATGAACTAAAATAGAGACTCTAAGTGATTATAATATTAAATAATTAAAACAATAATAGATAAATATTGATACAGTAAAATATATAAACAAAATGTTAAAGAAATAACATAAACACAAATTAATTAAAGAAAAGGATAACTATACGTAATGTTATATATACTATATATCAATATGACTTTGAAATCAGTAGTAATCAATTAGAATCAATATATAGACTCAATAGATCACGAATGGTATTAAGGATATAGATAACTGAGTGGTTGATTTCTATTACTGCTTTATACTTGATATTATAAACTTGAGAGTTACTGATTTATAATTAGTATGTAAAATTTGCAAATATTTCTAAACAGTTATAAACATAAAAGACATATTTATTCTAGCTACAAATTCAATATATTAAGATTTACGTAAACAAATCAATATATAAGATGGTAGATATTAAGTATCATTAATTCAGAACAACAGAATTATAAATTATACATAACAAGCACAAATACTAAACATACTTATGTTACGAAATATAATAGATAATCTCAGAGCAACAGACAATACTTAAGTGAACAGTTCATAACACAATAACTCCGATGCTTTGACAATATTAAAATCGCTCTGCTCATCGACAAGAAACTAACTTCTTACTCTTCACGCTCCAATCTGTGAGAGAAGCAATTGCGAGAGGATTCCGACCAGTGGAGGATAACCCTAACATCTGTCCTCGCAGAGGTCGCGTGGTGAGGTGGTGACCATGTGATGCATCTTATGAATACTACTCCAGTAGCTATCTTTCATTAATGCCACTCTACGTGACATTAAACATAGTAACTTACTTTAATTATCAGTATATTGGGACCCTCCTTCCGGAGGTCAGAACCACTGCATTCTTCCACTCCTTACCTCACTTCTTCCTCTCATTCTACATATACCCTACACCTTCTTACCTCCTTATCCTCTTCGTCTTTCATGCTATATTATGCAAACTCTACATTCTACTTCTATTTATATCTAGAAGGTAGAGGAGTATATACTCATACCCGAAAGCTCCAACTCGATTCTACAAATCCACTCTACTTACTCTTACTTCCTCCTTCTTCACTCTTATAATACGCACTCCTGCACTCTGCATACTTTATAAGATGTTTACTCTTCTATAAGGTATATACTTATTTATGTCTACCCATTCTTCCAGAATTGGGTAGCATTGCAATATTACTCTGGATTAATCTCAATGCGAATTATTTCCAGGTCAGTTACGTGATTTAGTCCTGCTGCCAGAAAGCAACTAGCAGGCAAACTTTTCGGATATTAACGATGTAGAAATTTATCAGTTAGGATTTATTTAGTTCGGCTCTACGCTGTACAGATCTATATATTATATATGCAATTAGATTATTTAATTTTTTTTAAATTATATGAAATTATTTTATATTTAGGATATTTTTTGTATATATTAATATATTAATGTATTAATTAATATAATATTATTTTAATTTTAAAATATATATTATTATCTATATTATATTATATTATGAGAGTAGAGTTTTGAGGAAGAGATCTATGCAGTCGGCGCAGTTATCTAGATCTGAAACAGTGTAGTGTATCTTTACTTATAATCTCTGAGACATGATCGTTCCACGGAATTGGAGGAGTTCGTCACCATTCCAGTCATTCATAACATATATCAATACTGTAACTCACTATATATAATACATCAATGAGTACGAAAGATTGATTATATAATATAATAATATTAATAGTATATATATATAATATATTAATATATATATTATATATATATAAATATAATATATATATATATATATATATACTATATAATATATATATTATACATAATAATTTATAAAATTATATAGCAGTAAAATAAATTGATGAATATAATATATATATTATATTATTTAAACTTATATATTATATATATTACGTACTAATATATAGTTTATAACATATATTAACATTATATATATATTAATATATAATACTAATATACGTATATAATATATATATATATATATATAATAATATATAATATATATATATTAATTATAATAACTAATATCTATATATATATATAATATATATAGTATAGTATATAATTATATAGTATATAATAAGTATTCAGAATATAAGAATGTGTCTTAAAGTGTCGACCATAATTCTTAAGTTATAGCCTTAATAGGTAAATATATAATAAAAAGATTAATTATTTATTATTATGATCACAATATTCATTTATAGTAAATTCTAATTAGTTTTCCAACATTATTAGAAGATACCCAGACTATTTGTAAAAAATAATAATTAAAAATACCTTTCGATGCAAATTATTTTATTATCATATAGATAACTTTGATACTACTTAAACTGATAAATTATGTTCAAGCTATATGCTAATATAATTAATTATTTTTATTATTACGAAAGCATTGATATAGATGCTTCAATTCGTAATAAATATTTTTACCTATAGATGTCAAATCCACCTGCGTGAATTTCTTTTAATGAAGTATATGATATAATATCTGTGATTACCTACGTAGGACTCGGGATTTGCCTATACCATATTTTATGCCTAGCTATACGGCTTACACTCACCTATCATATAAAATTTATATTTACGGCTTGAAACATTTTACAGAAGGTTTTAGTTTATAAAAATTTAAAATTGGTTCAGTTGATAAAAGTGTTATCCCCATTTCGATTTAAAGAAAAAAAAAAATAAACGAAAAATATGTTGTCTGTCATGTGGGTATCTTTTAACAAGAAGCAAATAAGTATAAAATCAAACTCTCAGCTAAGTCACTGCGCGTATTAGCGGTCGCCAGACCGTAAATTGTCCCGAAGTCTGAGCCGCTATTGCGCATAAATTGAGACCTGTTTAGTAGCACACTATACGATAAGTTTTTCGTATAAGGAGTCGCTTTAGATTTATATATATCACAATAAGATACGCATTAAGGCTAGCAACAATTTTTAAAACGTGCAGAAACAAGCTAAGGCGCACAGCCAATTCTTTGCGCCTATAGCCGCGCCTAAGAACAGAAAATAAAGCATTTTTTAATTATTTATAAACCCTTATAAAAAGTTAGAAAACTATAGAAAGCTTGGTCACAAATACTTGTGATTAACTATATATATATATTTAAAAATTCATTTATGAAAAAATAAACTTATATATTATATAATAAAATATTAATGATATTATATATTATATATAATATTAATATATATATATCTAATATAATAGATATATATATAAATATCTATATATCATATATATAATTAGTATAATTAATATATCTATAAAATAGTATAATATATAATATATATATAACTATATAAAATAATTAATATATATATATATTAATTAATATATATATATATGATAGATATATATATATTAATATATTATATATTTAATATATATATAATTAATATTAATATATTATATATATAAATAATATATATGATTTAATATAATATAAGTAATATATAATATTATATATATATAGAAATATATTAATTAATAATTAAATTATAATATTATATATTATATTATTATATATATATTATATATAATGTATATATATGAAAATTATATATATTATTAATATTATATATATAATATATATTAAATATATAATAATTAGATATTATTAATATATTATATTAATATAATATAATATATAATCATATATATATATCTATATATATCAGAGCATGAAGACTAGCGTTCATATGTGGAATATATTCTGGCGTCGCGGAATGCGGATGGTTCTCTCGGCTAAGACATGGGCGTCCTATTGGCACAGCATAATCGGTAATGAAGTCGACTATGTACTATTGCGTGCTTTACTGACTGGTCTGATTGCGCCTATATTTTTGGCTCATAACATATAACCGCGCAGCGCCTATGGCACTCTAGTAGCTGTTCTTCTTAAGCTCGCTTAGGTTGACGTTATCTATTCAGGCGGTCGAGGCTGTCGCGAGACTGATGCAAGGTGATAAAATTTTATTTAGCGAAGTGAACTCTGCGAGATTATTTTAGACAGTCTCTTTACAAATGTCCGAAAGAGAAACAAGAAATTAATGTGTACCTTGGGATAAATTAAAACACACGACCGAGGAATCTTAAGGGCTAGACTCGTCCGAAGCAGGTGTTTTCACGACCTCCATGTTTGGTGGCGAGATGTACTGTTCACACCCCGGCAACTTTGCTATGACACTGATTATTATTGAGCTGATATAGAATATTTTGATAATAATTTTAATTAATGATATTATTATTATTATTTGTTCATAATATTTTATTTGTAATTATTAAGATAACTTACTGGGATTACATTACTCTTAGATTTAATTATATTATTTATATATTATAATTTATTTACATAAATTATATGATTATTAGTTATCTTATTAATTATTACTTTAATTACTTTACGTTCTTAATAATAGCGATTATAGCCTTATCACCTAACCTCTTCATTGATACTAATACTATATACAATATAGTAGTGAGCTAATTACTCCATATGGCTAATATTATATATATATATATAGGCCAATTTCCCTACCGAATAGGGTGCGCCTCTCGCCTACACAGCACCGACGCCCTATAGGTATATCTATAAGGTGTACGATATTATACTATACGACACTATACACTAGTAACTCACTGATAAATAATCTAATTAGATATTCTTTTTTTAATTTAACATTCTTAATATAGGGAATATCCTGTTAATAATGAAGTAAATAGTTTTGTATCAACAATTATTATTAAACATATAACTATTATTAAACGAAATTAAGTTGCTCTTTAATAAATATACTTTCACAAATATATAGCAACTATTATTATAGAGTAGTTAAACTTCAGGTAAATAATCAAAAAAGGTAAGAGACTTTTTGTCATGTGCGCTTTAATATAAAAAAATTGCCGAAGCTAAGTATCTAGCTTATATATTAAATCTCGCTATTATATCCGTTATTTATACTACGTTAGGTACTACCTATATATTTTATATATATTATTATATCACTAGGATATATATATATGTATGATTTTATATCGGTCGTCTACCTCGACATATATAATAGACTATATATTTTCTATTTATTACTATTATTTTATAACTCTATTATTAATTATACTATAATATATATAATATGTATATTTAAATATATATTAATCGTGGCGGTTTCCTGATTGGAGGGATAGGGTTGCTAATATACTATAATAAATAATATATAATTATACTAATAATATTTATCAGTATACATAACTTTATATCCAATTAAGTAGCATATACTTAAAAAAAAGAAAGAATAAGGTGCTCTATAGAAGAATAAACTCTTAAAAAGAAAAAATAAAAATTAAAATAGAAAAATCTCCGCAACATAAGACAGAAAGAAACAAAGTTAAATTAAATATGATTTTTTTTTTTTTTTTTTTTATTTTTTATTTTATTTTTATTTTTCTTTCTTTTTTATTTTTTTTGTTTTTCTTTTTTTTTTTTTTTTCTTTTTTTTGAACTAACTTATAAAACGTTTTATTTTTATTTTTTTTTTTGTTTTTTTTTTTTTATTTTTATTTTTTTTTTTTTTTTTTTTTTTTTTTTTTTTTTTTTTTTTTTTTTTTTGTTTATACTTTTTTATTTTTTTTTTTTTTTTTTTTTATTATAGAATCTTACTATTTTTTTTCACTGAGCTTTATATGATATTAGAAATCTATATTTTTATTATTTTATTTCCCTTTATTATTTAATCACTTTATTAAAGATATTTTAAACCTTATTTAAAGTTTATTCAAAGAAAACATTTAAAACTTAGATACTATTGTATAAATTATCTAAATGTGTGTACTTATAATACACAAAATAAACTATATATATAAATATATCCGATATATATTTTAAGGGTACCAGTATCAACATATATATACTATATTATATATAATATATATATTAATATTATATATAAATATTATATATATATTATATATCTATAGATCTTGTAATAAGAGAGGATAAGGAAAGAATTATATATATAGTAGTTAATGATGGCATTCCTATATTATTAAAATTAATTCTATATTATTAAATATATAAATATTATATTATAATATAAACTTTAATATCGACGATATAATTAATATAATACTTTAACAATAAATATATTCAAAATTAACTAATATATATATATATATATTAATATATATATATATACCACATAAAAAATATAAATTAACTAAATGATACTATGATCTTCTAATAGTTTACTAAAATTGGCGAGCACCGTATCGCCATGCTTCAAGTCGATCAGAATGAAAACACAAGAGACTACACCGACTGATATAGTATCTAGTTTTATATTATTATAGTATATATTACTATATATTATGTTGAAGAATTAAGATAAAGTAATGAGTTAGAAGCGACGACCGTATGATAAATATACACGTATATATATTATATATAGAGTAGGCGTTAGCCAATAAGAATCGTCCGAATTTCTTTACGTAAGATAGAATAAAAAAGTGCATTTTAAAGTTTTTATTAGTTGTAATTAATTACTAAGCGTATATATCATTTAAATAAGTCGTGTGAAGTTGGAGTATCATATTTGGAAGTTAAAGGTCATTATTATATTATTTTGTATTATACTTTATATGAATAAATTTTATTATTAATAATATCTATTAATAATTATTGATGTACAAAACTATCTTCATTTTAACAGATATTCCCTTATATATACATCATAATCATATGAAGTGTAATTAAAAAATAAACTAAATTAGATTTTAATAGCGGGTGCGGCGTACACCATAGCAGCACCTTTAATGGGGAAATAGTACCCCTGATATGATAATATTATATATTATATATATAATATATATAATATTATAATATATTAATAATATATATATATGATATGAAGTATATATAATATATATATTATATATATATATATATATTATAAATATATATATATTTACTTGTATATATATATATTATTAGTTCTAAGTAGTTATAATAACTAATATAATAATAATTAATATATATTGGCAAATATTAACTTTTGAAAATTTTCAAAATTCTTAAGCGCTCGTTTGCTGTAACCTCCTGGGTGCGAAAGAACATGGCCTAAAAGACAGTGGAGGGGTGGAAGAGGACCGTGTGATTATTAAGTTATTACAGTTTACTGGTGTTTTAAAAAATTAAATAAATATTAAAATATAATAATTTAAAATAAATATGGTGTTTTTATTTTTTTCTTTTACTTGTTTTTATTTATAAATTAAA